>RJWJ010010313.1:0-47343 GCA_004363605.1 Indri indri
GTCCTTCCTGAAACCTCTGTCTGTTGGAATCCTCTGTATCCTCCAGCATTAAACTTCTCCACGGACCCGTCCTTGAGTAGCAGTAGTACTCTCCTGGAACTCCCACGGCACTCCTGTTCTTTTTAAGGTTTGCTAACAGCTTGGATTATAGTATTTTTACAAGCCATCTTGTTTTAATGCTTGTTAATCTTTTAAATTGTTCATAATCTTTAAAGTCTCACTGCTCCCAGCACAGGACTTTCATTTCACCCAGTAGGTGCTCAATATAGATTTTATTTGATTCGCATTTGATCTCTAGCCAGAAATTTTGCTGGCAGATCATCTATAAATTTAACAAATTTAACAAGGTTAAATTTACCAAATGTGTATGATTTTTAAGAGTTGGGTAGCATAATATTAATCAGGTTATTAGTAAAAGACAATGGTTGTAGCCTTATTAAAAATAGGTCTTCTGGATATCAAAAAGGGATGAGCAGGGATCTGTAGGTTTTCCATGTATAGATTTGTGTTTTCACAAGTGGGTAGGAGAATTGTCCAAGGGGAAACCAATAGATGATCACAACTATTAATCTGCAATTTTTAGGAGTGACTGTGATGATTCAGTGGAGCTTAAACTTGAACACTTCTCCTTTTATACTAAGTAGGCTATCTCATAAAATTATTGGCAGAAAGAGAGGTCTGTATTGAGACATGCATGCACATACACACACACACACACACACACAGAAAAATTACCTAGAAAAGGATGTTGGTCTAAGTTCTCATTTGTCCCCACAAAGTCAGTGATGGAGCGTTCCCAAAAGACCCACCCACCAGAGAGCCTGCACTCACGGTCACCCAGTTGCTCTCTTTTGTGTGTTGTAGGCACTTTCCACACATGAGGGGAAGACGAGCTTCTGTTTAGAAGACGAGCGCCCAGAGTCGAAGGCCCCCTGCCCACCATGAAGGGGACCTGCATCCTTGCGTGGCTGCTCTCAAGCCTGGGGCTGTGGAGACTTGCCCAGCCGGAGACACAGGGCACGAGTCAGTGTCAGAGAGCTGAGCACCCAGTCATTTCCTATAAAGGTAAGGAGAGGCATCCTCTGATCGTTTAATAGCACATGCTGTGTGTAGTGATAGAGGGTAATCGAGTAGCTGTTGCTCTAGTATTCTGTGATGCTTCTTTTAGACATTGTTTAAAATAAAGGCAAAACTATAAAATCTTCTGTCATAAGAATTTCATATCCAGAAACGGATCACTGCCTCAAGAAGGATCTAAGACAGGGATGACTACTGGTGGAGAATCCCATTATTTGAGCCCATCTTTATTTAACAGGGGCTGCAGATCTCCCATGCATTTGTACCAGGGCATAAAAATGTGACCCACATAAATAACAAGAAAACCAAGTAAAACAAAAAGTTCCTCAGTTTGGCATTTTCCTTCAAAGCCTCAGTCATGCCATGAAACTTAGACCTTTGTCTCTCCAGCATTGTATAGCGGCAGAATTGATTGAATGTCTCAAGTATTTCCACGCAGCAGTAGGATTAGTTAATTCATCTCTATGTCCACTCATTTATTCTTGCATTCATGGAAATGTCTTTAGCTGAGGTCCTTCACACCCCAGGTGCTAGGAGCATTTAGAGGGGGAAATAAGTACTTGTTTTCCCATCATCAGGGAGCTTACAGTTATATTATCAGCCTAAATATGATTAATCAGACAATATATTCTAGTAATTCATGCAACAAATAGTTTTCTATTTTGTTATTTTTAAACTTTGTATCATAAAAACACTCAAATACATATGAAAATTGAAAGAATAGTCTAAGGAACACCCAACGCCACATTTATCAATTCATGGCCCATCACGTTTTCATTTAAATCCCCGCCCACACTCCATGACACCACCAACAAATTATTTTGAAGCAAATTTAAGAAATCATATTATTTCATCACATGTGGGTTTATAACTCTCAAAGATAAGGAATTCACAATACCATTATCACAATAAACAAAATCCCAAAGGAATGATTTCATACAATCATCAAACATCCGCTGAGCATTCAGAGATCATCGATGGTCTCATGACTACTTAGGCATTTTTTTTTGTTAACAGTTAGATCCAATCAGGATCAAAATGAAGTTGAAACATTGCAGTTGGCTGGCATATTTTTCAGTCTCTTAATCTTTTATTGTTTTTTTTGTTGTTCTCTTTGCAAATTCATTTTTGTAGAAACCGAGCACCTGGTCCTGTAGAGTTTTCCACAGTCTGGATTTTGTTGTTGCATCCTGTTTGTGTGGCCCAAATGTTCCTCTTTCCCGCGTGTCCCTGTGAATTCCTAGTGATATCAAGAGGGCTGATTAGATTCAGGTTCAAATAGTTTTATCCTGACTGTGTCATGGCTGGTGCTGCCCACTTCCATCGGGAGGCAAAGAATGTCCAGGTGGGAGATTATCAGTTTTCATTGGTGATCGCTGCCTAAATCTACTGATTGACTCATGGGTGCAAAACTGGGATTTTCTAACTTTGTTTTCTTCATTTAATGGTTGGAATACATTTATATAAACTAACTTTCCTTCATCAACTATTTGGATATCCTGGAAGTACAGCTTATATAGGAAAGGCAAAATAAATGCTTTCCCTTCCCTACAACCAGATTTTTTTTAAAAGAGATTAACAAGATGGTTCTCTAACTTCCAACTGGTCATCCATGGGTCAGCCAAAGGGGATGAATAGGATATTAATATTATGTTTGCTTTTTTATTTCTTTTGATTATTAGAATCATTAGTAATACATGAATTTCAACATATTTGATGTATTTTAATCCATGTAGCTTTTGTCCTTCTAGATGGTGACACTGTGCCATTTCAAGCTCAGGGGAGCCTCTTGAGGTTTGCTCCTGAGTTCTGACACCACGCAAGGCACCACTGAGAGCTTCTGTGCTCTCTGGGTTAACAGGATGTTCCTATTCCTTTCGCCCACTTCCTTCCTTGGACCTGGGAATCACCCATGTCTGGCTGCTGTGAGCACCGGAGGTGTTCACAGTTAGGTCTTTTTAAGAGACGGTGCTAAGAAAAAAAATTAAAAAATAAAATACACCATAATTTCCAACTCATCTGCAGGACTCCAGGGTCTTTTCCTCTCCTGTCTTCTGTCTCTGCCTGTTTCTCCCCGTTTCTCTCCTGCGAAGAGTCCTGTGTCTTCGCGGGTCCATCTCATCATTCCTCTGCCTTTTCTTGCAGTGCACACTCAGCCGTTTCAGAATAACAGTTCTGTGTAGCCCTAGTTGTTTTTGATTATTGAAAACCCCTTTCAGGTTATGTTTTTTCTCTTCTTTTGGTCCTCAGGGTCTATATTTTACTGGGGAATTCAAGCAAAATTACTGCTTTAAAATCACTTGAAATAATTTCCTTCTGTGTGGTTACGGCACTGACCCAAAACCCAGTTAATTTTATTTGTTTAATTTTGCTTTTGATTTTTAGAGATTCTTAAAATTTACACAAAGTTATTACGAAGTCAAGTTATTGAAAGAAGGGGTGTTCAGAGGAATCTAGCTTTGCTCCCTGTTTTCTTTACCATGTTCCCTCTCTCTCTGTACTCAGCTAACCATTTACTTCTATTTCGTGGTTTAGGCTGCTTTTGTAATATAAACAAAGTAATACACATACATATATATGCAAATATATATCCATACTCTCCTTTCTAAGATAAAAGTGGCGCATATACATATAAACTTGCCTCTATGTAGTACCTTGTAGCATAGTAATATATCCTGGAGCCTCCTCTGTGGAAAAATAGTGAGATTTGTGTCATTCTTTTTTTGTAGCCATCTGCACCCCACCATGTGATGAACCCTGGTCTATGCAACAATTCCCTATCGAGGGATGCTTAGGTTATTTTATGGCATTTGTGACCACGGATAGTGTTTCAAGAGTAGTGCCTCTGGCAAATATCATTTCATATTTTTGCAAGGGTACCACTGGAAGAGACTCCTAGAATTGGGGTTTCGGGGTCCAGGGGCAAATGCGTATGTGGTTTTGCTACATGTTGTCCAATTCTCTTTCATGAAGGTTGCACCATTTTGCATTCTCATTATGCCCAGTGTAAGTATCTGCTTCCCTGCAGGCATTCCTGCAGAGTGGGCCATCAGGCTTTGGGGTCTGGAACAAACTCATAGTTCATAAATGGTATCTCAGTGTATTTTTAACTTGTATTTTCAAATTTTGAGTGAACAGTCAATGAACAATTAACAGGAGCCTATTACATACAGGGTCTGTGCTAAATGTTGAGGTGATTAAGGCAAAAAGCATAGTCCCTGTTAAAGGGGTTTAGACTGTTTTTAGGGATATGAACCAGAAGGGCCATTGCACTATGTTCTGCCAAGGGCCCTAATGGTATCTGTGTGGTGCCATGGAACCCAGGAGAGAGGCTCTAGGCAGACTCCTGGGCTGTAGGACATTGGTTCAGGAACATTCCTAGAGTGAGGCCATGTCAGAGGTGAGTCCCAAATGTTTGTTAGAAGGTGTTTAGGAAACTCATGAAGGGAGAGGTGTTCCTGGGAGAGGAAAAGAGCAACTGATAAGCCCTGAAGTGAGGGAAAGAGCATTGCAGGTACTGGCAAGCATCACACGCAGTGAGGCCTGGGACATCTTGCTTTCAGTTATGGAGGAGGTGGAGGGGATGAGTCCTACGTGTTAGTGGCTGGTGGGGTCTCAGGAATGTGCGGCATTGGAAGGCATCTCAAGTTCTCCCTCTATCTGGAGGATGGAAAATGCTGCAGGGAGAGCCCATTCCGAGGCTGCTACTGTGGTCCGAGGGAGGAGGATGGAGGGACTTAAGCGGGGTGGGGGGAGCAGAAATGTGGGGAAGTGGGTGGGTTCTAGAAATTCGAAGGGGGTTTTTGATGATTTTGTGGGCATAGAGCAAGGAGGAGGAGGAAGCGCTGAGTGCTTCCCTATGTTCTTGGATGTTGATTCCATCTAGAGTCAGAAAGAGAAAGCAGATGTGAAAGATGCAATGATTTTCAGTTGAAAAGGCTGAGTTCCTGGGAGCCATCAATAGAATTATCTAGTTGAGAGGAAGTCTTCATGGCAGCCAAGAAAGGGGAGATTCTCGAGGAGGAGGGGGCCTTCTAAGTATCCGATGATGTGGAGTGTTCAGCGTAGGTGTGGGCCAGGAGGTGGAGTGACAGACTTGTCCCGGTGTGCTTGGGACTTTCCTGGCATTAGCCCTGAAAGTCCTATGGTCTGGGAAAACCAGGACAGTTGGTCACCCTCCCAGAAGTTCTGCCATCAGTGACGTATCAGCATCTTGGTGCTGCTGGAACAAATGACCACACGCTGAGTGGCTTGGAGCAACATAAATGTCTTCTCTCACTCTTCAGGAGGCCAGAAGTCCAAAACCAAGGTGTGAGCAGAGCCAGGCTCTCCCCCAGGGCTCTAGGGAAGAGTCATTCTTTGCTTTTTCCTGGCTTTTGGTGGTTGTCCGCAGTCCTTGGCATTCCTTGGCGTGTAGATGCAGCACTGGAATCTCTCAGCCTGCTGTCCATGGCGTCCTCCCTGGGTGTCTGTATCTTTTTATCTTCTCCCCTTTTTATAAGGACACGAGTCATATTGGATTTAGGTCTAACTCGAGTCCAGTATGACCTCATCTAAATTCATCTGCAAAGGTGCTATTTCCAAATAAGGTCACATCCATAGGTACCTGTGATTAATATTTCAATATGTCTTTCTGGGGGACACAGTTCAACCCATACCAAATGGCATTTATTAGAGCAGTTTCAGGGCGGTGTTGGGGGAAGAAACAAAATAGTGATGGGTGGGGGATACGTGGAAGGTGAAGAGCTAGACATAAAAGAAGTAACCTCTCAGCCAGGCAGGGACATGAGGACAGGGGACGGCTTTTAAAAGTGCATATTTAATCATCCTTAAATGGTGATGGCAAGAGCCAGGTGAGGGAAGAGGCTGAGTAGAGAAGAGAAAGGGAGAGAGAATTGGTTCTGCAAAATCCCGGGGCTGTAGGAGGGGATAGGATGCTGGGAACAGGTGTGGTTAGGTGGTAGGAAGCTGACTCCACCTCCAGTGGGCCTGCAGGGAGGGAGGCCAGGGCACCCAGGATGTGGGACAGTTAGTGGGTGGGGGCAGAAGGGAGGGGAGTTCCTGGGGACCTCTGTAGTGCCTGAGGAGGAGGAGGCAGGCCACTGGCCAGGAGGATGGGGGCTTTAGGAAGGAAGTTCTCTGAGGAAGGGCTAAGACTGTTGATCAAACATACACACACACACACACACACACACACACACACACACACACACACACACACGATTCCCTGTGGATGTTAGGAGCCCAGCCTGGCCTTGAAATGGCTCATGTTACAGCCAAGCAGGTGGCCACTGTTCATCCACATGAACGCTTTTTTGTAAGGTAGGATTCTATGAGAAAGTTTGAGAAAGTAGAATGAAACACCAATACGAGAGAAATAAAGGAAGAACTGGGTAATATTGACTTTCAAAAATCCTGATTTCCATGCACATGTAAAATGTCATAATTTAGCAGTAGACACTGGAGGTGTTCTGCACGAGAGGCTACTAAAATGTGGACTGGATGCCAACGTAACACCTTCATGCAACTTAGCATGTTTCGTCAAAGTCTTGGTCCAATTTACCTGGCTAGGCAGAAGATGCTGGCAGGATCTTTTTTTTTCAGCTTCAGTAAAATATTTGCCACCGCGGGCTTCTCCTGCCTAGCGGAGATCATTGTACAACACTCGCTAACAGCTTGCTGTGTTTGCAAGGTTACTTCCTTGACTGCATGTTCTGGAATATTTATCCCTGATTGTGCAGTGGCTGCTAAAACACCGTGACCCATTACAGATGCACCATTCAAACTTACGTCCTTGTCATTTGCTTAAATGTCTGTTCCAATGAAGAGGGAAAAAATAGTGACCCTTCAAGACAGCATGTTTCTCAGCATGCTTATGGAGTCTCATAACTGTCTCTGAAATTAGTTTTAAATGTTTAATGTCTACTTAAGGCGATAATGCCATATTCTGCTTTTGTTTGTTTATTGATTAAAGTTTACTCAGCATGCTGGCTATTTAGAGAGCATGCTCCTGTTAAAGGAATTGGTTTATGGGGAGCAATTTCACATTATGCACAGAGAAAGATCACTGGTCAGGTGAGGCATGCCACACTCAGGCTTCCTTTGCCTTGGAGCCTTAATGTCACGATAATTTGGAGGCCTTTCTTCAGGGTCTTAGCTGGTGGCATTTCCTCTTCATGCCTAAGATTCAGGCAGGGTGCTATGGATTTGCAGTCCCCATTCTCTGTGATCCTTATCTTTAACTCCTTGGTGTGCCCATAGAGTGTCTTCCTACTCTTGAGTGTACTGATTGGCCTGAAAATGGTTTTGAAAATATGGAAGAACTATATGGACTCTTGGGAGAGATTAGCACCAATTGGCCCCAAGGGCGTGGGAAGGACATCAAGAGCATTGCAATGGCTATTCCAGCTTGGGCCACGACTGGGATGGGCTGGGAGGTCACTGTTGGCTCTCCGCTGCCTTCCCAAAGGAACTTGGGTTTAAACAGCTGCCTTTATCCTCACATGCAGTCTTATGTGATTAAAAGAGTCATGGCTGAAACTGTCCCATTAGGATTTTAAACTTGTGCTCTATTCTCATACCCTGGTTTGAATGATTATTTTTCAGGGATGCTACATTTTTCTTTTGCATTTTGTAAGTATGTTACGTTATATTTATGTATGTATTAAAAGCATTGCTTTGTTAAATGCTGACAATAAAAATACATGACGTGTTTTGTAACTCTGAGTTGGCTCTTTTTCACGTTATCTTACTGAGAGCCCCAGCCCCTCTCGCACTCTGAGAGGCTCTCTTTCTGCCACTCTCCACGGTGGCCCTGTGCATATTTCCTGTTGTCCTGAGAACTGCCATTCCTACCTGTTTTCCTGCTGCTTGCTGCTGTCCCTTTGATGTCTGTGCTGTCCCTTAGATGGCTGGCATTGCTCAGCCTGCCACCTGTTTCTTTTGGGGCTGCAGAAGGCAGAACCTGGGCAGGGTCAAGGCACAGCAAACAGTACGTGCTTAGTTAGAACTCAAGGATGGGGTGCTGGAAGGGCCGAAGAGTTGTTTCTGGTCCAGGCTGCATGTGTGTCCCACGGCTGTGCATGTGTGTCCCACGGCTGTGCATGTGTGTCCCATGATGCTTTGTTTTTTCTCTGGGTTTTGGCTCTCTGGTGTCTAATGCCCCAAGCACTCAAGTGGAATCATGGCCCTGGCAGAATTTCACCTCTTCTTTAGTATCCAGAGCCCTCATCGCCACAGGAGGGGCGACATACAGCAGATTATTTCTAGAATCCCTATAAGATTTCAGAGTCTTTGAATATACAAACAGCATGTAAAATTGCTTCCAGTATTTCCTTCTGTTCATCTACTTTCAGATCTGCCATTTTGACCTTTACAAATCATAAATGTGTGTGATTGCACGTTCATTTCCTACTTTCTCCAGGGAGGAGGTAAGGAAATTTATTTTAATTGAAAATGGATAGCATGAAATTACTTTTAATGTTTAATATTTTCACATGAATCTGATTAAAATATAGCATGATGCCACTAACTGTTGAAAACTGTCTTGAACTCAACGCTTTTCTCTGTAAACTAAAATTTACATAAACCAAGTGTGGGATTCTCTCATTTCATAACAGGATGTGAGTTATCCTCTTAAGAGTTCACTTGGGGAGGAAAAGTGTTGTTATGGATCTTTAAAAAGTCCTTTGTTCCATAAATAATTTGTCTTTTTGTTATCATGCATATGAGTGAATTTTTCATATAATGTCAAAACCACTTGGGCAAAATATTTGAACCTATTTGCAAAGGAAGCAACTAAGGTATAAGCACAGTGCCTGCTTTTACATTTAAAACTACAGTTGGGGAAACATTTCTGATTTTAAAGTATGTTGCTAGTTTTTTATCTGGAGAAATGGAATATTAAGAAAAAACACAACTTTTCAAGCCTATAATATAGGCATGTAATGATTATCCGTGAGAGCGTGGAGACGTTAGAAGAAAATGCGGCATAGAACCACTATATGTTATTAATAGGGTGAATTGGTTCCAATACGTAGATTGGGCTTTTATGTTATTGATATTTGGCTGAAGAGAGCTAAGAGGGTCTATTGTGTTTTTTTTATAAACAATGATTAGGCTCTGATGAAAATGATTTATTGAATTTTGAAAATTATTAATAACTTTCATGTTAGTTTTGCATTCTAGGGCCCCTAATGATATAAGACTGAACATCTATATTTTCAGATAAAACTTCAATTGTTTTTTGGTCGATTTGTATCAACAGAGAAACCCTTTTTAATATTTTAAGCATTCGAATGGATTGCTTTATAAGTGAAATAGTGCAATGTGATTGAATTAAAATAGGGAATAAGAATTTATAAAGTTACTGTCTGGATTCTGATTTAAAACACTCATTTCACTGGGCCTCAAATGGTATGTTATTGTATTTTATTTATCTTTAAACACATTATGGTCTTTCTAAGCATTAAGTGGGCAATTCATCCATTTCTCAGAATGAAGGGAGATAAAAAAAACCTTATCTTTATCTTATGTATGAAGGAAGAGTTCGAGACTAAATAGAGGGTAAGGTTTTAATGAGGCCATATTTCTATTGGATTATGTCCTCTTGTCTTTCCCTAGCATCAGAGCAAGGTAAGCAGCCATGGATGCATTGGCAAGACAAAGCTTATGGAACTCCAGTAGACAGCAGGGCTGAAATTTCTGTTACCAACATGACAGAGAAAAGACTACATTGAGGTTTCTAAATTTTATTCAGTTTGTCCTTTACTTAAATCAATACTTTATTTTTATTATTTTTTCTGAATCTCTTTTAGCATTGAATGAAGAAGAGTGAGAAAGTAGACTCTGGCTTGAGAAAGAATTATTCTTTAGTTTCTCTTTTGTTCGCCAGAGTCCCTCATGTGACTCAGGGCAAGTCTAATCACATGCATTGCACGAGGCAGGAAGCTTCCTTAGGCATCACCAAGAGCACTGCTGGACTTGTAACGCCATCCTCCGTGATTTTGTGTGCTGACGCTTCAAGATGAAAAAAATTCCTCCAATCCCAGATATGGCAAAGTCTGGGTAATGCTATTTGATCATTCCCACCTGAAAATACCTCTGGGCAGCATGTTAGATGGGCTGCAAACCTTGTTAACTAAAATCAATGAAGCGAGACCTTGACACCAGGAACCACTGAGCAGACGGCTCCTGGTAGCCCTCAGAAGGTGATTAATGATTGTCATTCTCGTTTGTATTTTGATTTTTATACCACTTGATTCTCTGGGCTCTGAATCCAGAGCATTTTAGCTTCTGCTTATTTGAAGATAAAAGAAGAGGTCCTGTTCATTAATAATTTAATCAATATTTATTGAGTGCGTGTTATGTGCCAGAAATTGTTTTAGTCACTGGAATTACCCCAACAAACAAAACAGATACAAATCTTGGCCCACACTGAGTTTACATTCTATTAGGGAAGCCAGACAATAACAAGACAATATGTTATGAAATGAGTTTCATAGTGATAGGGCTGAGGAATCATATAAAGCAGGAAATGGGTTAAGTGAAGGGAAGGGTTTGCAATTTTCACTAGGACAACCAGGTGTGCCTGACATTTACCTGTTGCCTATAAGCTCCACCACTGCCTTCTTTTGCTCGGCTCTGCAGGACAATGTTGGAAGACTTACACTACCAAAACTGATTAAGACAATGTGGTAATTGCATAAGGAAAATTATAAGGCAATACGACAAAAAGCAGAAACTAGAAATTTTGTCAGTTAATTTTCAATGAAGATTCCTTCGTAATTCAATGAGGAAATGGTAGCATTTTCAACAAATGGTGCTGGAAACATTGCACATCATTTTGCAAAAAGTGAACCCTAAACGTTGCTTCACATAGTATACAAAAATTAACTGATAATAGATCTTAGACCTAAAGTTCAGAGAAAAAATCATAAAATCTCTGGAAGAAAACATATGAGAAAAAAATTTCAAATATTTGGATTAGGAAAGATTTCTTAGCTAGGATACAAAAAGCAAATAATAAACTGTGAACTCCCTGCTCATTGGCCCTTTGGTATCAAGGCGATATTGGCTTTGTAGGATGAGTTGGGGAGGATACCATCCTTCTCAATGTTGTGGAATAATTTCTGTGGTGTAGATATGAGTTCTTCCTTGTAGGTTTCATAAAAATTCAGGTGTGAACCCATCTGCTCTGGGACTTTTTTTGTTGGGAGATTTTTAACTGCTGCTCCAATTTCTGTGCTTGATATTGGTCTATTCAGGAATTCTGTTTCCTCCTGATTGAGCTTACGGAGGTTGTGTGTTTCTAAGAATTTGTCCATTTCCTCCAAAATTAATGTACACAAATCAGTGGCATTTATATACTTTAATAACAGTCAAGCTGAAAATCAAATCAAAGATCCAACACCTTTCTCAATAGCATCAAAGAAAATTAAATATTTAGGAATACATTTAATGAAGGAGGTGAGAGACATGTATAGAGAGAACTATGAAACCCTGAGAAAAGAAATTGTAGAAGGTGTAAACAGATGGAAATCTTTACCACGCTCATGGATTGGCAGAATCAATATTGTTAAAATGTCCATACTACTTAAAGTGATCTACAGAATTAATGTAATCCCCGTCAAAATACCATCATCATTCTTTACAGATTTGGAAAAATAATTCTGTGCTTCATTCAGAACCAGAGAAGACTTTGTATAGCCAAAACAATCTTAAGCAAAAAGAACAAATTGGAAGGCATCAGTCTGCCAGACTTCAAACTTTACTATAAGGTTATAGTAATCAAAACAGCACGGTACTGGCTCAAGGACAGAAGTATAGACCTATGGAATAGGACGGAGAATCCAGATATAAAACCATGCTCATATTGTCATCTAATCATCGATAAAGCAGACAAAAATATACATTGGGGAAAAGAATCTCTATTCAATAAATGGTGCTGGAAAAACTAGATATCCACATGCAGAAGATTGGAACTGGATCCCCACCTCTCACCTCACATAAAAATCAACTCACAATGGATAACAGACTTAAACCTAAGGCATTAAACCTTGAGAATTCTGCAAGAAAACATTGGGAAGACTCTTTTAGACATTGGCCTAGGCAAAGAATTTATGAAGAAGACCCCCAAAGCAATCATAACAGCAACAAAAATAAACAAATGGGACCTGATCAAATTAAAAAGCTTCTGCACAGCCCAGGAAACTATCATTAGAGCAAATAGACAACCTACAGAATGGGAGAAAATATTTGCATGCTACATATACAATAAAGGGCTGATAACAAGAATCTATATAGAACTTAACAAAATCAACAAGAAAAAAGTCAAACAACCCCATCAATAAATGGGCAAAGATCATGAACAGAAACTTTTCAAAAGAAGACAGAATAATGGCCAGCAAACATATAAAAAAATGCTCAACATCTCTAATCATTAGAGAAATGCAAATCAAAAACACGATGAGATATCACCTAACTCCAGTGAGAATGGCCTTTATCAAAAAGTCCCAAAACAACAAATGTTGGCATGGATGTGGAGGGTAGGAACACTCTTACACTGCTGATGGGACTGCAAATTGTACAACCTCTGTGGAGGGTAATTTGGAGATACCTCAAAGAGCTAAAAATAGAAATACCATTTGATCCAGCAATCCCACTACTAGGCATCTACCCAAAGAAAAAAAAGACATTCTATAATAAAGACATCTGCACTCGAATGTTTATGGCAGCAAAATTCACAATTTCGAAGATGTGGAAACAACTCAAGTGCCCATCCATACATGAGTGGATTAATAAAATTTGGTATATGTATACAATGGAATATTACTCAATTATAAGAAACCATGGTAATCTAGCACCTCTTATATTATCCTGGATAGAGCTTGAGCCCATCCTTTGAGGTGAGGTATCACATGTACTCACCATCAAATTGGTACTTACTGATCAACACTAAGGTGTTCACATGGTAGTGATATTCATTGGGTGCTGGTCAGGTTGGGGGTTGGGGGGGGTAAACCCACAACTAATGGAACTGGAGTGCACTGTATGGGGGAAAGGCACACTTGTAGCCCTGGCTTGGGTGAAGCAAATGCATTACATGTAACCAAAATGTTTGTACCCCCGTAATATCCTGAATTAAAAGAAAAATAGAAGAATCTAAAAAATAAATTGATCCACGTAACCCAAAATACTTGTACCCCCATGATACTTTGCAGTAAAACAAATAGTAATACTTCGCACAAGGACACAACAAAAAATTCTTCCAGCTATTTAAAAAAAGGGAAAGAAAATAGACCAACAAGCCAGAAACTGTGTGAAAATATCTGCAAAATATCTACGTACTAAAGGTTTTTGTCTACCATGTATAAAGATACTCTTACGAGTTAATTATAAGGAAAATATCCAATTTTTAAAAATGGACTGGAGATTTAGACAGACAGTTTACCACATACTGACGTCAAGTAGTGAAGGATACCTCTACACACATGGCTAAGTCATTGAAGTTAGGAAGGCTGACAATATCAAGTGTTGGTAAGGAGGTAGTATCAACAGGATCTCTTAGGTTTTATTGTTAATAGTGCAAGATAGTGCAGCCACTTGGGAAAGCATGTTATTTCTTTAAACTTAAAATATACACTTAACATAAGTCCCAGCAAACACACTCCTAGGTATTTGCCCAACATTAATGAAATGTTGAATAATGTTTACAGAAAAGTTTTACACAGGTGTTCATAGCAGCTTCATTCTTAATAGCCCAAAACTGGGCACAGCCCAGATGTTCATCAATGGAAATGCACAGTTTAATTATATAAAATGTAGAACTATTGGGCAATAAAAAGAAAACAATCTATTCATACAGACAACAAACTAGGTGAATCTCAAAATTATTATTCTTAGTAAAAGAGTCTTGATACAAATGACTGCATATACTGGATTGTTTCATTATGTGTAGAAGATAAAACTGTTGCAACAGAATATCTACTAATGTTTGCCTGCGTACAGAGTGAGGGAAGGGATTGATTGCAAAGGTGCACGAGAGAACGTTTGAGCTGATGGAGATGTTTTGTACCATGATAAGGTGGTGGTGACAGGTTGTATACATTTGTTAAAAGTCAATGAAGTAATTTAAAAAATTTTGTAAGTCCTTGCTGTAATGAAGCTGCATAGACTTGTCGAAATTGTGAAATCCAGTAGTCACATTGCTTAACAAACAGCCTGTCTGATGGAATACACTGCTGTATTTCCTTGGCACTAAGGCCAAGCATTACGTGAGAATTTTACAATGAGAAAGATAGCTGTGACTAATGTGTTACATAACATTTAAGAAAATGTATGTATGTATGTGTGTGTACGTGTACCAGCAAAGCTAAAGTCCAAGATACTCAGTCTTTAATGAAAACCCACCACATAGACTGATTCATAAGTAAAGTTTTTCTCCCAAAGTTATTTGAAGGGCTGAGGACCCTATAGTTCAGGTTAACTTGGTATAAGGAAGGTAGTTTATTATATAGAGCATTTCTTCCCCCAATACTAAGTCTACTCAAAGGTATTCTTTGGAGGAAAATACTTCTGACCTATGTGTGCTTTCAAAAGGTGTCATCACATCTGAGAATTCTTTATTTATATGATTATTTTTTAATTTAAGTGATAATATTTCTTGGAATTAGTAGCTATTAAAACCATGGAGAGGAAATGAGAGAGGTATGTATTTAGCCACAGCACCTTTGGTGGGGTGAGGCATGCAATTATTTTTTTCCTTTTAAGGGCCATTTTCTGTAGGTGGTCCCTCCTTTCTTCCTTTTCCTACAGTTTGAAATGGAGCAATAAGAGGACTCATGGCTTTAAAGCAGTGCTTTCCAACGGAACTTTCAATGATGAAGGAAATGCTCATTTTCTGTGCTAACTAATATGGTAGCCATTAGCCATGTGTAGCTCTTGAGGACTGAAATGTTGGTGCTAAAGTAATGAATTTTTAATTTTATTTAGTTTTAATTCATTAAATTAAACTGTAGGCATCTATTGCTGGTGTCTACCATGTCAAATAGCACAATTATAGACCTTTGGCTTCCAGAGCTACTTAATATATATTAATGCAGGCTGTTGTTCCTCCACTCAGATGCTCTTATGATCTGGCCTCCTCTCTGAGTCAATTGTTTGGAAAGTGTCATGGTTCACATTTAAAGAATGCTGGACTAGAAACAGGAAAACTGTGTAATTCACAGGGTTTTGGTTCCCTAACTAGATACAAAGAGATAATCAGTGCAGGGCTGGTTCAGAAGCTTAACAGTGTCCCTAAGATCCAAGCACTGTCATTTTGCTCAGTCATCTTTATGGAGTTGGCTTTTACTTTGGTTTTCATTTCATGTTTGGATGACTGCTGGCAGCATTCAGAAGCAGACAGTGGTGGAAGGTTGGGGGGTAACCAGCTTCTTTGCTCATCTGCTTCATATCGGAAGTCAACAACAAAAGCACAATATTGTGTGCGAGCTGTATGCGGAGTTGTTTGGATGAAGTGGCCAGAGCTTTGTCACCGCCTGCCTCGAGGTGTCAGTGGAAATTGGATGTCTGGGAAGAGGGAGTGGGAAAAATCACCATTTAACTCCTGAGGCCAGCAGGCCTGGGACCAGGGCAAAGTGAGTGAGGACTTCACCTCTGGTGCAATGTTTAAAGGGCGCCAAAACACCCAATATTCAGGATAAATAATATACTGGTGCAGTATTTAAAAAAACAATATGAACACAAAAAAATCCATGATGAATGACTATCTAGATTTTTAAGAAAGACAGGATCAAGACAGCCTCTTTCCGAGCTCTGTTTGAACTCTGATATCTTTATTTGAAATGTTGATAGTTTGCTCACCATGGGCTTTTTTTGTATTAATTTAGATCTTTAAAATAGTACATTAAAGTACTTTTACCTCGATTACTGAGATTTTCGAATTTTGCACTCTAAATGAGGTCTTTACTAGCCTTGCTCTTGCCCTAGTCCTGGTCGTTTAACAAAACCATGTTCTGTTAGCAAGAAAGATGATTCTAGGGAAGCCAACCTTGTTTCCACAGCTGTGTAGTTGGTTCTGCATATTTTCTGGTGTTTCTGCCCACGAATACTTGTAAATGTGTGCCTGTACGCGTGTTTCATGGAATATGTCTGTCTCTCCCTTTATAAAACCCTGGTGGATAAATAGAGTATACACTCTACCCGACGCTTCGCATGACGGCTCTTTCCGAACAATGAATATTCGATGCCTGTTTTAGTGAATAACTGACCACACACTCTCTTAACTAGAAACAGAAAACTTCACCCAAGCAGATTATTCCCAACCAAATCTGAGATACCCATAAGAAAAGCAATGCTTTCTCATTTTTATATTTTCTCTGATTTTAAAAGAAATATTATTGAATGACTTGAAATTCAAAAGACGATTCATGAAAAGGTTGGGAGAATACAATTACCTGTTGGTGCTTTTTATCCCTTTTGAGATCGACAATGGGAATTTGACTCTCTTTGAGAATGGCTAAATATGTTCTCACAAACTCATGCCATAAAATTGTGGAGATTATAATTAAGCAATAGGGAAGTTGGTACAAAATAATATACGCTTCCTATGAGTTTAATCTCACCGTATATTCGGTCTGACTGAATACTATTTGATGTTGATAAGCTGTTTATTTGAAACTGCTTAAGCTTTTTTTTCCCCCTCAAGGGGCATGATAAAAGCAAGCCAGCTCTCATTGAGAAAGCTTTAAAATTCTATTAGGATGTTCCTTGTGAATACAAGTGATGCGCCTTCAGTCAAAATTTTATATGAAAAAAATTTCATCTAGACCTGCGAAGGCCGACTAATATAGATATGTAGTAGAAATTACATTTCAGGGCTATAAAATAAGTTTGTATTAAGGGCCGAATGCATTATTCACACCATTTATAAGATATAAGTTCTGCACTCTCAAAGGTGTCTGCATGAAATTGTTCAACGTCTGCTCTGATTTAATTCAGATTTTTAAAAGCTCTTGAGGGCAATCTTTGGAATTTAGGGGAAAAAAGGGAAGACCATATGGAAATAATAAATTTACATAGTTGGTTCTTAAAGATGCCTGATATGAGAAAATTTAACTTAGGAGTAAAAAGAAAGAGTGGGAAGATTATAGTGAACTTTGCATGTGTTTATCATTACTATTCTTATTTAAGACTTCCCCTTCCTTCTGAGCCAAGCTTGAGCACCCTGGTTTTTTTTTAGCAACCTTTTTTTAAAGCAACCAATGAAATACTGTGTTTCTCCGAGCTACATCCTGCCTCTTCGCCTGCCTACTTCCATATGCTCCATTTTTTCTGGCCACTTGGGATGCCTTTTTATTTTATGTTTCTTTGATTTAGCCATGCCAGTGCATGAATTAAAAATAGTTTTTCCTGCAAGTGAGCAACTGACCCTTTGCAGCTCTGTATCATTTGCCCGGAGTCATAGTGGGATAACATTCCATTTTTGTGTGTTTTGTAATTCTCAAAGCCTCCGGTTTCCTTTACCTCCATAGCCATGTGAAGCTTCAATTGATATCACCAAGAATTTAACACTCCAAGTGAGAGAAGGATATCTCCCAAAGGATGTGTAATTCTATTATGCAGCAACAACTCTTTCTATGACTTCAGGCCAAGTGAAAACATTTGCTAGTTCTGGAGCTATTTTTCAGCCAATCCCACGGTATGACCTTGTAGAACTTCTCTCATTTCGGCAATTTGCATTTGACCTACTCCTGCCCCACCATATAATTGTGACCTCCCTTTCCTACTGTGGTAGGTGAGGGTAGCAGCCGTTCGCTGCTTTTAAGTGCAGATCTCTCACATGACCACATCTGTCTCCCTGTTGTTTGTTCTTATCATCTGTAGAACATTAACTGACCAGCATGCATGGAGAGGGCAGGGACCGTCTTCAGATGGAATACAACAGAGAAGATTATATCAGTACTTCGCAATGATTTCCTGTGTGCTATATTTGCTCACTCATAGATTAGAAGGACTTATGCCTTTTATAGTATGAGACCAGGCTCCTCTGGCCACATAATCACACAGAGTAATGTCCAAAGAACCTAGTGTGGTTATAAGATAAATCATGAAAAATTCTGCTCTTATGAAATGCACGTTAGAGTCCTGGAATATTTAATTAGTGGGTTTTTCTAACCTCATTAAAAGAAATAAAAACTCAAAACTAAAAAAATGAGATGCATTCACACATATCATGGTTAGATAAGGAGGCTGTCACTGAGTCTTCCCTGGGGCTTAGGGGAGGTGCTGAATGGTCCCAGGCAGCTGTCATTCCTCCTCTGGTCATTTGCAGATAGATGCTTTGGCACATAAAAATGAAGCACGGAGTTGTGGACTAAAGAGTTTCTGCTTTAACCTCAGCTGCTAACCACTGATATCATCTTACATTTGATATTTATCTAGCATAGGAGCACACTACAGGGATTAGGGAGAGTGTGGGCTGGGTCCCAAAACCATGGGGCAAGTACGTTAACTTTGTGTTCACTTGAATTTTTATGTTCTTCCTTTTTGGATATAATTAATGGTTAAATGAGATTTGCCTTCGTTGTTTAAATTCTATTTTTGGATGGCAGATGTAAAATAGAAAGGAGGAACTTAAAACTACCTATCTTTTCCCTTCAGATTTAAGACATTAATATTTATCAACATGAAAATGTTGGAATAGCATTCAAACTAATTCTCCCTGTCCACTTGGGGTAGTATCACTAGTTACTCTGGAATTGATGTAAAAACATAAAGTAGATGGTTATTATGTAAGATTTCCAGCAAAACAGTGGACTGAGTTGATGGGAGAAATCCCTCATCTTCATATAATGGCATTAAAACATAGAGAGTGGCTCTGAAAGCAAGAAGGAGAACGTCCCGAGGGACCGAAATAAAAAAGAGGAGTCAAGTGTGGAATCCCCAAAAGGAGCCAAGCCAAAGGGCCTTCAGGGCCAGGGCTTTAGGACACGCTTGGGGTGGGAGAAGTGGGGTGGGCTCGGGGACTGAGCAGAAACTCAACTCCCTGCGTAAAGCTGCAGAGTGCTGTGAGCTAGTCTACCTGCGAAGTCCAAGTTCAAAAGAACTGCGTATTCGTCCCGGGGGATTGGGAAGGAAGCTGACTGTGGGTGGAAATCACCTCACAAAGGAGAAACCGGAACATCAAACCTGCTGCTCTGTGAGCTCCCAGGAGGTTCCTAAAGAGGTACTATTCTTTCAGGCGAGGAGCGCGAAGACCAGAGCTTAGAATTTGAGAGCGCCCTCTAGTGTTCTTCCTCACCGCAGGTCTTTCATAGCTCCTGGATCTTGGGCTCTTGACACCACCTTAGGTCAGGATAAATTAAATGGTGCTGGGAAAATTGGGTGACCACATGCAGAAGATTGAAACTGGATCCACACCTCTCACCTCTCATAAAAATCAACTCACGATGGGTAACAGAACTTAAACCTAAGGCGTGAAACCTTAAGAATTCCAGAAGAACATGTTGCATCGGCCTAGGCAAAGAATTTATGAAGACCCCCACAGCAATCATGGCAGCAACATAAATAAATGGGACCCTATCAAATTAAAAAGCTTCTGCACAGCCAAGGAAACAATCATTAGAGCAAACAGACAACCTAGAGAATGGGAGAAAATATTTGCATGCTACACAGCCGATAAAGGGCTGATAACAAGAATCTATATAGAACTTAAGAAAATTAACAAGAAAAAAATCAAACAACCCCATTAAAAAGTGGGCAAAAGACGTGACCAGAAACTTTTCAAAAAAAGACAGACCAATGGCCAGCAAACATACAAAAAAGTGCTCAGCATCTCTAATAGTCAGGGACATGCAAATCAAAACCACAATGAGGTATCACCAACTCCAGTGAGAATGGCCTTTATGAAAAAGTCCAAAAACACCAAATGCTGGCATGGATGTGGAGAGATAGGAACACTTTTACAGTGCTGATGGGACTGCAAATCGTACAACCTCTGTGGAAAGTAATTGGGAGATATCTCAAAGAACTAAAAATAGAAATACCATTTGATCCAGCAATCCCACCACTAGGCATCTACCCAAAGGGAAAAAAAGACATTTTACAATAAAAACATCTGCACTTGAATGTTTATGGTGGCACAATTTACAATTGCAAACATATGGAAACAACCCAAGTGCCCATCAATACATGAGTGGATTAATAAAATGTGGTATATGCATATCATAGAATACTACTCAACCATAAAAAACAATGGTGAACTATCATCTCTTATATTATTCAGTGTGGATCTAAAGCCCATCCTTCGAAGTGAAGTATCACAAGAATGGAAAAACAAGCACCACATGTACTCACCATCAAATTGATATTAACTGTTTAACACTTAGGTGCTCACATGAAGTTACATTCATCGGGTGCTGGGCAGGTGGGAGGGGAGTGGTGGGGCTGGGTAAACTCACAACTAATGGGTGTAGAGTGCACTGTATGGGTGATGGGCATGCTTGTAGCTGTGGCTTGGGCAAGGCAAAGGCATTATATGTAACCAAAATCTTTGTACCCTGCTAATATACTGAAATTTAAAAAAAAAAAATGAGTCAAAATTTAAAAAAAAGATGAATTCAGAGTCAAAACCAACATGCTAATGAGACGATGAATGGTGCTAAGAGTCAGCAGACACAATCACGACAGAACTTGTACCCCAGGTCAATGAAACAGACCAACCCCCAACAGATTTTCAAACATTTAAAAGATACACAAGTGAAATCAGTATGGTCAGAGCAAGAGATCAGGTCATAGATGAGAGATAGTATAGCTGTAGCGAAAAAGAGCAGTATGGGTTGGAAGAAAATTCTGATGACATCTGAGAATGTAGTGCACAGAGAAGAATAGATTTATCTATATCTTAATTAGAGTAAGAAATTCATTTCAGTATTTATCCAGAAGTCGTAACATGTAAAAAATATGCATGACTCAGTCCTACATCACAGAAAAAAAATGAAAGTCATGATAGTGTAATTTTAATCACTTTCCTTCCTTTCTCTGTAACAGAACCATATATTCCCTTATTTTCAAGGAGGGAAGCATGCGATCTTGTATAGACTTGAGTTTTAAAAGAGCAAGATTCCTGCCTTATTTATTGTTGTGCTCCAAACAATTACTTCATAGATGTTGGTGGAGAGACTGACTATATACTTATTTCTCTTCAGTCAAAAAACTTATTACTCTCTCCAATAGGATGAAAAAAATAGAAAATTTGGTATTCAAAAGATAAATTATAGACTGAGAGAGAAAATTATCAAATAAAAAATATTTATCGTTTGTGTTTCTTTTTCTTTCCTTTTATCTCTTAGAGTTCTAGTTTTCTTGCACAAATAATGTCAGGAATGATATAGGGCTTCAGGGCTTTTTCAAAGACTCAGGAATGTGTATGTAAAATACTGTTGCTCAGCTTAGCACTCAGAATATTGTATGTGCTCAGTATGTGCTATTATTGGTGTTATTTTCATTGCAGTTTTTTTTTTTAATTTTCATCATCATCTGAAATAATATTCCTTGAGAGTGTGCACTAAAGCTTCAGTTCTTTTGGAAACTATTGTCTTGTTATGAAATGCAAGGTACTGGACTTAATAAATATTTATTTGCTTAGGCTGACACTATTAAGATAGTTCTTTCCTGGGGCTGTATCTCTTAATCTACTCTTTAGAGTGGCTTTTCTTTTCTCAATTATATGTTTTTGAAAATCAACTTTACCGATGTTTAGACTATTAAAATGTCTCTTTTGAAATATATCAATCTGTCAAATTTCTTAATATTCTTCCTTCTGTCAGTGTCACTAACAGAATCAAATCCCATCCCTATTGACAATCAGTGTCCTATACATTATCTCCAACGGTCTGTGCTTACCTGATACCATCTTCTGATTAATGTAGTGATGGTACGGAAGAGACAGGATGACCCACCACAGAGGGGGACGGTGGTTCATCTGGCGAGTAGTTCACTGAACTACCTGAAAGGTTCACAGGACATTGCTGAGAGATGTCACAGTTGAAATTCTCATTTATCCTGCATTTAAAAACTAAACAAAAACAATCTCTCATTATACTTCTGTAAAACAAGGATAACAAAATCCATTACAACCTTAGGAGAATTAACTATCAAGTGTTGTCAAAGGAATAATTTTAGGAACATTGCAATTCTGAATTTCAGGTTATTCTGCCTCCTTTGCCCTAGTGGTTTTGGATCTTTAAAACCAGGTGAACTTTTTGCCTTTTAAAGGTAACTTTTTTTTTGTTTGTTTGTTTTTCCTCTTGTCAGCAAAAAAAGAATTACTTGAGAGTTCTGCTAACGTGGGTACTTCACTGTCTAGGAAGCCAACACTATATGGTGCCAAATATAAAGACAGAATAAGCTGGAATTGGTTAAATTTTGGATTTTTTAAAAAAGGGGAAAAATTAGGTGTGGAGGAATAATTATTCTAGGTGTAAAATTTGTATCATGACCTCCAGGAGAGGAAGGGCTGCCTCATTTCAGATTCCATAGATGTCAAATTTGTTACCAACTCAGACTCAATCTGATCATGCTGGGAAATCCTTTCTCTGGCCCGTCCACTACTCTGGCCACTGTGTTACAAAGGGACTTTATTGGAGAAACATGAAGTAAGCCAGGTATAGTGATATCAATTTCCAACAACGCCTCACAGTGTAAAATAACACAACAAGTATTTACTAAATACCTTGCGTACAGTATGTCATTTAGTCTTTAGTCTCTGTAAAAGTATAGAGTGGCTATCTTTTTCCTCTTTTTACATGGCTGAGAAAGCCAAAAGAGGTTAAGTAACTTGCCCACAAGCCCATGGTGTTTATGAAACATAGCAGGAGCTGGACTCCTTGCCCATCCGAGTGCAAAGGCCAGGTCAGGGTCTAAAATTCTATATCCTCTAGTTGTGGTGGGGAGGAGCTGCTACTATGGTGTTCCTACCTTGCGTGCATGCCCGTGTGTGTGTGTGTGTGTGTGTGTGTGTGTGTGTGTACGTACTCGCATGCGTGGATTGCATGCTAGTGCTGAGCATCTGGGGGCCTGCCTGGGAGGGAAAGTGTGCCGAGCCCACCTTTCTTCAGGTTAATTGGAGTTTCCTACAGCCTTGTGGGCTACCGTATTTACAAGAGGGCTCTGAACCAGTGCTTTTCTCCTTGAACCAAAAAGTTTTGAGAGAAAACTATCTCATCATGTACCTCAGTGACCAAAACGAGAGCTGTCTTTTCCAGATGGTGGGAATATTTATTATATGACAGAGGACAAGAGGACTCCAAATCTCGTTTAAAAAACTCTTGTTTAACGTCCCAAGCTTTGTCTTATTTTCCAGTGTCATCTCTGTCATCATAGAGTAGGCACTTAAGGACTAGTGTTCATTCATCAACGTGTTCCATTCAGCTGTTCGTTGAACCAGCATCGTTCATTCACTAAATATGTTGTTGTGGAGTGCCCACATCGCGGCAGCCTTTGTGTTAGGTGCTGGGGACATAGAATGTGGCAGCCCTCTGCCCTTTGGTGGGGAATGACAGATACGTACATCGGCAGATTGAACACTGTGTCACGGGGCTTGAGAGGGCAAAGCCTGGCCACTGTGTGCACGTGATAGGTCCTTCCTCTTGTCTAAGCAACTGAAAGGGGGTTCTGCAGCAGCTGTTGTCCCAGCCGGAGTCTGAATGACAGGGTGCAGAGCATCAGGAGAGGAAAGGGAAGTCATGGGAGCTCTGGATGGTCCCTGGGCCAAAAGGCCTTGATGCAGCTAGAACCCAAAGCGCACATTGGGCAGCAATGAGAATGAGGCTGGAGGTAGGAAGAAGTGGTGTGGTTCTTGGTGGTTTGGTTTTGTGAGCTTCCATCTTAAGGATGCTGATAGGCCAAGGTCCCAGGGGACAGACCATGAGCACAGCAGGTGGTCAGTGGCAGGATGAGCACTATCGATGGCTCAAGCCAAGGTCATGGCAGTGGGGATGTTGGGAAGTGTGTTCACGAAGCTGGAGCAATGGACTCTGAACACGTGCTGGGAGAGTGTCACTGTGAGACATTCCAGATGACCCACCGTCTCAATCTAGTTCGATTAAAACCCAACGAACCCTTCTTTTTTAGTTGAATTTCAGCACTGGAAAGGTCACTGCTCAGAATTCCTGCCCAAATAATGTTAGTTAAACAACTTTAGTTTAAAAAGTGAGATTAGATTTTTATCCATAATTATTCATCAGTACTATGCTATATGACTTGTGACGCTAAATCATTTTTGCATTATATGTTTTCACACTTGAAAGATTCAAATGATCTCCTTATCTTCGCAGTGAGCATCAGATTACTCTTCTGTGTGTTCCCCTTGAGCGCAAGCCACTCCACAGCCAGGACAGGTGCCGCCCCTGGGGCTTTTCCCTCCAATTAAGTGTTTCCCTCCAGTTAAGTTCCTCCTGTCCTCCTTGGGCACTCTAACCCTTCTAACTCAACCTTTGCAAAGAAGCTTATCTTTATTCCCAGAGTTTATAACAATATTGTCAGGATCTGCTATCTCTGGGCATCTTTAATGTAGTAATGTTTATGCTTTGGAAAGAACAAAAATAGAAATGTTTATAACTGGTGGGAAAAATAAAGAACTAATGCAAGCTGGAGTCATCGGCTTGGTCGGTCCTGTTTGTGAAAACAATTCTCGCTAATTATAGCTCTTCTAGAAGGACAGTATTATTATACTGACCATATGCAATTAACTTTTCTTCATCTGCACACGAAAATAGAATGCACTGCAGTTTTTCCCCTTTCGTATTCCTAAGCAAGGCCCATACGTCCTTTGGTGGACACAGGCCAGCTTTAGTCTTTTCTTCAGGAGTTCTAAAATCTCTGTATGGCATTAAATTTAATAGGTCCAGTATATCAAAAATAGAATTATAATTATGAAAAGCCAGTTAAAAGGAGGGTGAACGGTAAAATGAAATGAGATTTTTAATGGCTTGCCAAGAGTTATAATTAATAAGATGGAGATTTGGCCATCCATGTGACCTTCAGGCAGGAAGCAGACAAAGCCCGTATGAAAGGGTTCAGGAAGGAGAATGGTTTTTCAGAAGAAAACGAGTCTCTACCTCTTGCCAGCAGCTGCCTCCCCATCTTTTAGGGCTTTTTCTTGAAGTCAGGCTCATCAGAAGTGTTCAGAGGGCCATGTGGCGGTCACGTCAGGTGCATGAGAGTGTCACTGGAAGAGACAAAGCAAGCCACGTGGTGTAACACTGGAAGAAAGCAGTTCTGTGTTTACCCCATGACTCTGTTATTTGAGCGGCCACTTGTGATCTTGCTCACAAAAAGAAGCCGCTTTTCATGACAATGTTAATTCCTGGGTATGATCTACGTCGGTATCTGTTTTGTACAGCGAATTTCTTTGAACACTAGTTGCAAACAAAGAAAGGAGAAAATAACACAAATGCATGCCGGCTTGGAAGCCTAATGCAATCCTGCTGCACAACTTCCTCGCACACCACGTGGGCTCCTGAGGCTGTAAAAATTGTTTTTGTCTGATTAAACACAAGTCTCTTTGAACTCCGTGGGGGTTCTTTTCCACTTGCACTTTCTTGTAGCTGTGTGCATTTTTTTCCTTTGGTTTGATTTGGAATCCAAAGTGTCTACAAGTCAGCCCACTCTACCTCCTTCATCCTTTTCTTAAAGCATAAAAAATTTGTGTTACTGTAACATCTGTTACATTCCATGCCCCAAGGCACAGACAGGCAGAACTAAATGTTCTTCACATGTACGTGCACACACGCACACACACACACGCCCTCTTTTTTTCTCACGTACAGAAAATGGGTTGACTGGAAGGCAAAAGCAAATCAGAACAAATATCTAGTAACTGGTTCACAAAGGATGTTAGTTACCCATCTAATTACCACCGACACAGGCTGTTTCTCAAGGCAGCCCACAGAGAGGAAATGCATCTCCCATAGTGGCTGGGGCCTAAAACTTATCAGCCGTCACATCTGGGGAAAGAATTGGGGGAGGGAGGAAGCAGATTAGAATTTATGTTTATGTCACTAGGAGCAGAACCAATTGGGAGGCCTTTAAAAGCATAGATGACTATAAATGGCTCACTGGTCTCAGGGACAGGGTTAGATAATCAAGCCAATTCCAGACTGAGGCCATCGTGACCACTCGCTCTGAAATTCCACAGTGAACTACAGGAGTTTCAGATAGGTGGGGAAGGATAGGATGCCCCTGCTATGGAGAATATGGAATTTACTCACTTATTCCTGCATGTGTTCATTTGTGTTTGAAAGCCATTAATGCAGCTTCTAGTTCCTTTGCCCAACATTCTACACGATTTTTTTCTGACTCCAGTCTGGGGAACCTCTTTTCATCTCGTTCTATCATTCCCTCCTCTATGTCCCATCTAACACTGTATTAAATACCATCTGCATGTTGAGAGCTACCAAATCTTTATCTCCAGCCATTCTGAGTTCCAGAACTACCCTGCACCTATGTGCTCACATCCCCATTGGGATTGCTACTGGGGATGTCTACTTAGACATCTAGAAAAGAACCACTGGCTTATTCTCCAAATCTGCTTTCCCACCCCCATCTCTCCCATCTTAGAAATTGCCCCAGAGTTTGATTGCCCTGGTAGAAAACTTGGGTGTCATGCTCAAGTCCTCATATTTCCTTATTTGCCCCATCAAAACTCTTCCTATGTCTGCCCCCTGCCGTCTGTGTCCCCTGGACTGCTGTGGTGTATCTCAGTCCCTGAATTCTGCGTCCTCTGCGGTCCCTCCCCTACACAGCAGCCATAGGAACTTTTAAAAATGCCAAGTAGCTCACACCTCTCCCCCACCATCCCATACACACACCTTGGCTTCCTAGAGCCACAGAACAGGGGTTGGCAAAAGCTACAGCTGCCGGCCAACTCTAGCTCACCGATTGTTGTTGTATTGTCTGATTGGAACCCACCATGCCCACCCACTGACATTGGTCAATGGCAACAACAGCAGAGTTGAGTAGTTGTGACAGAGACTATAGTCCCACAAAGCCTAAAATCCTATCTGTCCCTTTATGGCACCAGTTTGCCAACCCTTCCCATAAAACAAAATCCACACCTTTTACCTTGGCTGGCAAGAGCTGAACTGGAGCTACCTCCCCGTTGGCTGTCCTCTTGTCTCTCTTTATATTCTTGCCCTGTTTCTGTTGTGTAGTCACCCCTGGGTCCCCCTCACCTTGGGGCCCTTCCCCAGGCTGGTGCCTCTCCTGGGATGCCCTTCTCCCAGAGCCCTGTGTGACTTTTTCTTATCCTTCTGGTCTTGGCTGCAAGGTCGCCTCTGTAGAGGGGAGACATTGGCCTTCCCTGCAAACTCTGCATCACTTTGCTCCAAGTCACACTCCAAAAAGTCATCCTGCTTTATTTATATCATGGCACTTACTGTTTATTTCATTGATTCTGCCCCCTCGCTAGGGTAAACATGTGAGGAGAGGAGCAGCTTTCTCTGCTCATTTTCCTGCAGTGTGCTTAGTTTCCAGAGCAGAGCCAGGCGCAAAGTGGGAAGGTGTCTGCAGAGTGAAGGCTTGAATGAGGGGCAGACGGTCTGGTGAGGACACACTGACGGAGTGAAGCAAGTAATGAGAGCTGATGGCAGATGCCATGAACATTGGGTGCAGCAAGGGAAGGGTCTCTGAAGCCGTTCAGGAGACATCAGGAAGTGGGTATATGAACGTGTCAAGGAAAACCGGAAACAAGGTTAGAAATGTACCTGTGACATTGCCTTCCCAAGTCCCTCCCCGGAACTCGGTGGGACCATAAATCCAGCTCCTAGTTTGTCCATGCAGTGAGTTTCTTTAATTCTGGGAGACAAACAATTGTCACAAAACCTGGCTTATGGATCTTGTCAGGTTAGTGCCTCGAAATAAAAACAACCACAGATTCCCCAAAATAAGCCCAAAAGAGCAAAGCAAAAGGGATATTTATTTTCCATATCTCCTTGTGAACCTGTCTTGGCAGAGGTTGGTGGATTGGAGTTGTGGGGTGCAGAGTTCTTGGGGGTCTGCTGGGGCATGGCAGAAATCCATCTGTGCTGAGGCCGTAAATCCCAGCTCCTGTGTTTTGTTTTAAAAATGTGCTTTTTTTTCTTTTTTCCTTTTTCTTTTTTGTCTAACATCTTGGATGTTTGACTTGGGACTGATGGTATTTAAGCTACCCTGGGAGTGAGACCTATGGAACAGTAGATAACATTAGCTAATAAGCTGTGCTAGGAATTCCAAAGGTTGGTTGGTTGGTGGGTTGGTTTGCTTTCTCCTAGAGGAAATGGAAGTCTACTTATTAGCTGGTGTTTCAAAATGATTTTGTGTGAAAGTGTAGAAAATACTCAACTTTTGTTTATGAAGAAGGTAAAGGTTTTCTGCATGTCTTTATCATTTTTGTAGAAAAATATTAAAGGCCATGTAAAAATAATGGGCTAAAATTTTGTGAAATTGCTGATACTTATTGGTGCCGTGTGACATATGATAAATTGTATGGAGTGAGTGATCAGGGCTGTTTCTAAACTAGTCTGCGTGACATCTGGCCGGGTGAATTTCAGCAAGCTCCTTTACTCTTCTGGACTCTTTAATTAAGGGATTTGAGTACATGCACCCAAAGTTTCCTCCTTACTTCAAGACTGCATCATTTTATTTTTGTCTCTGTTACTAAAAAACTATACCTAGTATGTTTAATTTTCTGTAATACATATTTAGTGAGCTTTTTACTCTGTGATCTAGGGCAGGGGTGGGTATACTTTTTTTTTCCTGTAAAAGGTAAGACAATAAATATTTTCAGCTTTGCAGGTCAGACAGTCCTGGCAGGTCAGACAGTCTGAACTCAACTGTACAAATGCAGCACAAATTCAGCCATAGCATATACGTAAACAAATGGGTATGGCTGTGTTGGGATAAAACTTTATTTACAGAAACAAGCGCCCATAGTTTGCTAAACCCTTTTCTAGAGCCTACACACTAATACTTATAATTTTATAAATGTTAAATATGGCTTCTTTTAGTAAACTGACAATATTATTTGGATATAAACAATTCCATGAAGAACAATCAGAAGAATGATAGGATATAGTTCCTAAGTGCTGCCTGAACACAATCACTAGTCAAGATACATCAAGTTGGCAGTATCTGGCGGACTCGGAGGGAGGAAGAACAGTAAGTGAGGTTATTAAGGAAGGATACAGGTGGCATCTGTGACTGCTGGTGCCTTGATATGGCCAACATTATATTTAACACACATTCATTCAAGGCCTATTGCACGAGATATGAGAACACAGACATTAATAAACTTACACCCTGCCCTGAAGTAGCTCCCAGCCTATTGCATTTGTTAGAATTTGAATAAACAGAGGGGAAGTAGGAAGATAATTCAGACAGGATGGAATCATAGGAGCAGCATGGATAAGTGAGAACGAGCTCAGTGTTATAGCCAGGCGAAGCGGTCTCTTTTGGGGAACAATGGGAAAAAAGTGAAAAGCAGGTGAATTTGAGCGGGACTGCAGGCCAGGCAAAGGCAGTGTGCCTTGGTCCATGAAACCTCAGAGACAGGAGAGCCCACACAAGCAGAGCACAGCTTTGGGACTTGAGATTGGCTTCTCAAAGTTATTAGTGAGTCCATATGTTGAGAGGTCCACAGGGACACCATAGACTAAGAATGTGCCATCATCTGTGTGTGTGGATTTCACAATGAGCTGGGGACACTCATGACACTGGATCTGACTTTTCTTCTTTCCAACTATGCTGAAAGATTTATCTCAAGCAGACTGCATTTTGGCTTTCTTCATTAAATATCAGTGTTATTTACTCAATAGAATAATGAATAATGGAATAGAATGTCTACTAATTTTTGATAATCTGTTGGTAATTTACTGATTTCTGTGGCAGAGTCCAAAGTAAAAATAGGTAAGTTTAGAAACTTCTTATGTACATTTAGAAAAGAAAAGTGAGTGAGGGGTATAACATACATGAAGAAGTATCACAATGAAATGCTCTAGTTATATTGTGAATGGCATTTGTCTGGTTTCCAGCCATAGGCCTGTTACAACTTACAAAGAAGTTGGCAAGCTTGGTCCTAAGAAAGAATTACCTTTTGGAAAAGCTGTAGACTGGCCACCTGAGACATTTTGATGCTGTTCAAGGCAGCTGGGATCTCTTCTTAGATAAGCAGGTTAAATAATCCCCTGGTAAAGTAAAGGAGTGATTTCTGTGTATTTCTGACTCTTCCAAGCCAACATGTCTGTGTCCAGGGATATTTATATAGATTTTATTGTTTCATTTACTGTGATTATCATCACTAGAGGGATGGGTTCTGAGTCAGAGGTTCCCGAGACCACCCTCAGTTTGGATGATTCACTAGAAGGACTCACAGTACCCAGAAAAGCTGTCATGGTTTACTACAGTGGCAGGGTAGATGGAGATCAAAATTAGCAAACATAAAAGGCACGTGGGGCAAAGTCCAGGGAAGACCATGTACAAGCTTCTATTTATTCTCTCCCAGAGGAGTCGTACGGACACTTCATTCTCCCAGAAATGACATTTGATAAAATGAATGAACATTGTCAGGCAGAGAAGCTTACCATAGCCTTTCTCTCCAGGGATTTACAGAGGGTCGGCCACACAGGCGTGGATGCCTGCATGGCTGACCTTTGTCACTCAGCCTCCAGCCCTTCCAGAGGTCAAACTGACACAGTCTGGCCTAGGGTCCCCACTAGAAGCCACTTGTTAGCATAGGCTATCTGGCATGGCTTGAAGCTCCTGGGTGAAGAAAGACAATCTTATCAGGCAGAATATTCTAAGGACTTAGAAATTATCTCCCAGAAGCCAGTCAAAAGCACATTTCTTGGGAATGTGCTTGGTTTGAATACCCCAGACCTGTTGAATCAAATCAACTTGTTACTGGAAAACCTCTCACTTGATTAAGACAGTCCCACAGGAAAAAATTTCTGCACCTGAGATGTAAACCCAACTCAGCCCAACTCCAAGGACCATGTTACTTTATTAGCATATTTGGTGAATGGAGGACAACTGTCCTCCTGTGTTGCAGGCACTCTCTGGCCTCCCTGGCAGCTGGTTATGAGGTGCCTCAGAGTTGACTTATTTTTCAGTCCTGGATGTAATGAACAAAGCCCCTGTGTTACCAAGGAAGTCTGACTTTGACATCTTGGCAGTGCCCTGCCCATTAGGGCAGCCACTCACCGTGTTTGGCTACTGAGCACTTGAAATGTAGCCAGTCCAAATTGAAATGTGTGGTAAGCGCAAAATACACACTAGATTTCAAAAACTTAGAACACATACAGAATGAAAATATCTCAATAATTTTTATATTGATAGCATATTGAAATGTTTTGGATATATTGAGTTAACTGCTCAAAATTACTTTTACCTATTTCTTGACAGTTTTTTGCGTGTAGCTACTAGGAAATTCAAAATTACACATATAGTTCACATTATATCTTCATGGGATGACACTGCTTTGGAGAAATTATCATCTTTATGCTTTTCCTTGGGACCAGATAGTATTTATCTTCTTCAGCTTCACTCTCCTGTGTGTACATCTCACCTTCTTAGCTGAATTATAAGTGTCCTGAAGGCAGAGGTCTGTCTTATATAACTTTGTATTCCAGCCAGTACCTAGAGTTGGTTCTTCCATGTAGCAGGTGATCGATAAGTATTAGTTGACTACATAAATGAATAATGGTGCTGCCCCAAAATTCTCAGTGTACATTCCCCTAGTGCTTAACTCTAAAATTTCTGGAAAAGTCTGGATGTGCTTTGGAAAACATGTTCTGGTTTTATGTGTAGATAGAATGTATACTTCTGCGAAGAGGCCACCTTGGGACTTATTAGACCTTTCTTCAAGCAAAGAGACTGCCTTGCACAACCCCGGCTTGTCTCCTGAGTTCTCATAGCTTTCTTCTCCTGAATTCTCAGGTCTGCAGAGGTAGTGGCTCAGATTAGAACATAATGATTTTCCAATAGTGAGGAGGCAAAGAGGAAACTGAGTGTGCAATGTGAGACTGTGGCAGAGAGAGATTTTAGCTTAAGCAAATGATTTATTTTCTTAAAGCTGAGGTCTGGCATTTTCTGAATATGTGGCACAAGTAAATGTCCACATATTTTAAAACCAAGCACGCTAAGGCACTAAGAAATCTCTGAAACTATCCTTTGCAATCTCTGTACTTATGCAGTGACAAATGGCTTTATTTTATACCCATCAGTCTTCTGGTGTTCACTGCTTACACAGCAAGCACTTTGACCATTCCTGGAATAATCTAAGAGCACATTGAGTAGAAATTGTTCATTTTTATAATTTCAGTCATATTAACATCATTTATAATTCTAAAGTTATAAATCTAAAGGAAATTACTTTTTAACATCCTCTGGCACAACATGAAGATTTCGCAATTAGATTTTACAGCCTATGGTCATATGCTGCAGGCCACCAGTCAAAATTAAGACCCTTCTGCACTAGGTAAAGTTCCTGCAGGAGACGCAAGGTACTTTGAAGCCACATAAAGTTTAAGGCAGGGGCAGGCTGGGCACTGGCTTCACAGCCTGGAGGACAAAGCCTATCACAGCCCAGGAGTTTGAGGGTCTTGCTTAGTTTGTATATGAATTTGCATAATCTTTTAAATTAAAAAGAAAAAAAACCTCTGTCTTGCTTGATAGATGAGTAGATATGGCTTCTTGTGTGAGTTATCCAGCAATAAAACCCAGCTGCTGATCAGCTTGGTTCTTATCCTAATTAATTGCTCCAGATGGTTTAATGAAATAGGAAGTTACCAGGATCTTAAAAGTTATAAACAAAAGGGAAGGCAAGTTCAGCCCATGAGGGACATTTTGAACCTGGCTTACTAACGCCTTTCTGTTGGTGTCTCCTGACCCCTTGTCGGGAGTGTCTGAGGCAACCCTTGAATGACTCAGAACTGCTTAGCCAGAGTTGCTGGGACCTCACCTAACACTGGCATTTAGATCTTGAGATTTAACAGGTATTTGTGGTATGGCCAGAAAATCATGCAAACAAATGAAAACTTGGGGTAACAGTGAGATTCATGAACCCCACCCCTGTTTCAGAAAGGTAATATATTTCAATTTGTTATAAGATGGTAGTTGGTTCCAGTGAAATTTTGTTTCCCAAAGAGTTCTCTTAAAAAGCATACCCAGGAAAATATCAAACACATTTATTTAGTTGTTCTGTATTATCCTGCGACAATCTAAGTTTGAGAAATGATAGGTGCAGAAAGTCACACAGGAATCCCCTCTAGTCATGGAGCCTGCCCAGCCTGCCCAGGTGCCTTTGTGCACAGGAACCCCCACGCAGTCCTCTGCGCCCGCCCTCTGCACTGGCACATGCGTTCTTACCTGTACTTGAACAGATTGGTAGCTATTGTTTGGTGCTTATTTACATTGTAAATCTATATCGTATCATTGGTTCCAAAAAAAAAAAAAAGTGTAAAAGGAGACTTGTGGTGTTCAAGTGGTTTTTGAATGAAGTTGACCTGAAGCAGGAACTCTTCAAATGAAAATGAGCTGTCACAGCCTCTCGGTTTCTGAGAGATCCCCAGGGGCTGCCCAGGATGAAGCAGTGAACGTCACAAGAACCCATTCCAGAGTGTAGAGCTTTTGCCAGACTTATAGTTTGTGAATTTTTCCTGCAAGGAAGGTGTGAAAAGCGGATTAGATGTATTACATGTGAATGTGAGGAAGTCCTGTGAAGACTCGATAGGACGTCGGACTCACTTTAAGCAGACACCCAACCAAAACCAAAGGGGACATGCAAAAGCATTACTTGCATTTTAACTATACTGTGTTTTTATATGTCATGTTGATGAATAAAAATGTAAATGAAAGATACTTTATGCTTTTTGATAGGTTGGGTCCTTCATCCTGATATAAAAAGTTTTAATTTCTCTAATTGGTTATCATTAAATAGTTTTGTTTTATTTTTTTAAAAAATCACATAAAGGAGACACTTTTTCATTTCCTGTAGCAATTTTTTGAGGTCATTTTTCTCTACTATCATGTTTAGTGTGTTTCATACATATATGTATGCAATATGTCTTCATATATGCTTAGGCAAATATATATACACATATACATAAATGAATATATCGATGCCTTCATTTATGTATCTATATGTATATGTGTCTATCTGTATACACATATATGAGTTAATATATTGATACCTATATGTAGATATAGATAATTTTGCTCCCTTAAAATGTTACCATTTGGAGAAACTTTCCTGTGCTCAGATAAGTCTGGCAGAGACCACCCCATGGTATTTCTACTTGGATGTTCTACTAGTGCTGTGATGGGGAAGAAATAGATCGGCAAAGGAGTTGCAGGACTTGGAATTTTCCACTTTGCCATGCACGTGTGTCCTCAGGCAGGTCATATAATTTCTCTGCCCTCAGTTTTGTCAACTGTAAAATTGAGGGCTGGACTACTGGATAGCCAATGCCACGCCCTGCTATTAATATAACCTACTTTGATTCTACGAAGTCCTGCATAGGAGTTATACTGAAAATAACAGAGGCCCACACATTTGGAGAAAAAGTTGTCCTGATTATTTTCCAACCTTTCTATAAAGCTAAAGTAAGTCTAGCATATCTGCATATTTCTGAGTTAGCTGATATAAACAGGACTTGTCTTGGGAAAATTCTAATGGAGATAAATTTTCTGCTATTGAGATCTTCATCCCCCTGGACCCCTCACTGCCTGTGCTGGACCTTGGTTTCTTTCTATTTTTCTCTGGGACCCAGCCTGGGCTGGAACATTCCTGTCTTCCATCTGGAAATTACCACTTTCTCATCTTTCCAGTTTTGTTCTCCTTTGGTGGGTGCCACTACCATTTCTGATAAACTAATCCGTGCTGATATATGACTAGGTGCTAAGGATTCATGCTCTTTATACATTCCTTGGAAAATTGATTTTTTATTTGGACCTTATAAAAATATGGCCTTAGTACTATTCTGGGTTTAAATTCCAACTTAGCTACTTACAAATTTATGTTACATTTGGCAAGATGTTGAACTTGTCAAAATCTGAGGGTTTTAGAAAAAATTTCTATAGCAAAGATTATAGCTCTAGTTTCACATAATTATAAATGGTTAATGAAATAAAAAATAGTTAACATGTAAAAATATCTCATACAGTTGCTGAAACCAAACAAGTCCTGAAAATATAGACAGTAAAAAAAAAAGTACAAATAAGATACGCCAGTTATTGTGATACATGGTTTTCACAAACTTATTTTAAATGTCTTCGAATGTACATGTTTCCTCCCTAATGAAGTGTTTTGCATCGTCCTGCCACTAGACAAACGCATGAAGATTTGGGACTGAAAGCTATTACCACTTCAAGAATTTTAGAGAGGGCCCAGGTAGCTGAAGGCCTGATGTATTTTATTTTAGGGATGAACATGGCCCGGGGGTGCTTTTGACTTACTGCTCAAGGTGAATTTGCCTTGTTCTGCGTGGTTGTTGGAGGAACAGGAAAGGCAGACTGGCAGGGAATGGGAAAGAAGCTGGTGGCAGGCAAGACGCAGCGTAGTGGACCAGCACAGACCTGCTGTGCTGTTCTTCTTGTTACGGCTTTTAAACGTTCCACCCCCTTGTTGTTCAATCACAGTTTTCGCTCAGATTGCACTGATAGAATGGTTTATGTCATGCACTGAAGCTGAAAATGAAGTCCATAGAAGGGAGATGTATGCCAACTTTAAAGAGTAGTAGGTGTCTTTGAGATAGGATGGTTCTTTTTACAAATTGAGAAGAGGTCAGGAAAAGAGAGCTTCCAGAATATTCTGTGGAGAGCATACCCTACACCTCTTTTCCTGCCTTGCCAACAGAAGTGCCTTCTCAAGGAAAATGCTCTGGCATTTGCAGTACAGTGTCTGTCCCCCCATATCAGAGCTGAGTGGTTTAGACTGCTTTGAAACCCAGCCATTTGCTAATACATGCATTTCTTTAGGAATGCCTTTAGCCATATAATTAAATGAGGTAGACCTGTGAGTTTTCTTTCTCATCATTTTCTTGTCTAGCCTTGGTATCAAGATTGTCAAGATTCTAATAACTTCAAACTGAGTTAGGAAGTTTTACTTCTATATCTGAAATAACTTGTGTAAAGTTGGGATTATACGTTTCTTAAGGATTTGGTAAGACTTACATTTAAAACTGAGTTTGTTATTTTTATTGATATCTTGTATTTGGGAGTTGATTATGCATTTTGTTTGGGTGTTTGTAATAACAACGAGTATAATAAAAATATATTTTGAAAGGATTTTAAAAGTGAGGGACATGCATATTCCTATGGGCAGAGGAAAAGGGATTTAATAACATTTGAGATTTTAGAGGGAAAAATGGTTACTTTAAGAAAGGATTTAAAGAGAAGAGAAGATATGGGGTTGAAGCAAAGTTGAGAGGACTGGTCTTTCAAAAGCGGGTAGCGTGCCGCCGCTCTGATCTACGGCTGGGTACTGATGCAGGCTTGTTTTTAGTTAGAGATGGGTTGGTGCAGAGACTTTCTCCCAAGGCCCTCATGGATCAGTAATTTCTATAGTAGTCCATGTCATGTGCAAAGGTGAGATAGGCAGACCTTATGGAGGAAAATCAAAAAGAAGAGGCTATGCAGATGACCCACTTTTGATCTAGTGTTAACCATAAAAACATACAGTTTTATTGGGGAAGTTCATTAGAATTTTAAATAAGGAAAATCAAACAGTATTGACAGAACTGTGTACTATTAATTCATTTTTCTCCTCTGTACATGGCTCCTTTTATTATTCAAGGGCATTTTAGGAAGTAGTATAACGTCCTTCCTGTTGTTCAGTGTGGGAACCAAAACCTGAAACATGTCTCTTCATCCCGGTTCCTGTTGGCCACTCTCTAAAGAAAGACGAGTGCGTGGGAAATGAGGGACCTGACTGTCTTGGGTTATCTTTTTTCATAGTGCCCTCTCCCCATGCATGGCTCATCTTTCCCTCCCCCAGTGGGAGGTCAGCCCTCAGCCCTCTGTTCTGCCCCGACACAGTCTGCAGGTTGCATGGGTTCCCAGCTCTGGCGGCCCCGAGTTGTGGGGAACAGAGCCCTCAACAGGTGCTCAGGAACCCTGGACTCTTGTCCCCGTAAGACTCCCTGGTCATGCGTTTCCCATGTGAATGATGAAGCTTTTGAACCAGAATGTCTTTATATGGGCACTTCTGGGTCTCAGTGATGCTTAACAATGGCTCTGGAGCTAACCTGCCCTTGGGAATTTTTCACGATAACATTCTCATGGTTGCACTTGAACCCATTGTCCTTCTCTAAATCCACCCCAATCTCCCGACACCTGCATCTCAGTCATCTCTGCTCCCTTCATTTAATCTGGAAGCTGCTTCGTTCTCTTTCACTCGTTACCTTGACTTCGCCTCCAGTCGGCGATATGGCCCGTCAGACCCTCCCTGTGCACACTCCCTTTCCATTTTCATAGCCAACACCTGAATGCTATGGTTTTTCGGTTTGTTTTTTTGAATTTAATATTTTTTGCCTCTATTCTATACTCTTTCCAAACCATCCTGCTAATCAGTGGTTCATTGGGATTCCTAAGATGTTGGCTACATGGGTCGAAGGCTTGCTGGGAAACTTTCCGAAGCTTTGCTATCACAGCCGAGATCAAGTCCAGACTTTTTAACCTATGAGCAAATTTTTGTACAGCTAATAATTAAATACACCTTTCAGTTTATTTTCCTAGTCATTTCTTAAGTTGCTGTTATTTTTTTCTTTTCTCTTTGCCTTTCTTTCCTGCTTCTTTTCCTTTTTAATTTGTCCTCCCTTGAATTCACTTAATCATTATGACTCTTTCATTTCACAGTTATCATTGCCTGTCACATTCGAGGCACTGTGCTCTGTGCTGCGTCCACTGCAGGGAGTGACACAGACATAGACTCTGCAGGTTCTGTCGTCCCAGGGATGGACACATCCCTGAAGATGAGCTATACCACTTGGGGCCACAGGGGTGTCATGGTCTCCCATGTCACTCATGCGTTGTCCTGCTAGGACATCTGACCTATCAATCTGGTCAAATCTTTCCTTTTCTTTTATATAAACTCATAGTCATCTCTCCTTTCTATGTATGAATAATTCCTACAACCCTGCAACACCTATAAACACCTTGTATTTACAGATATTATGTTTAAAGAAGGTAGTAGTGCTGTTTCTCTAACTGAATCATAAACTCCTAGAAGGATCATTTATTAATTACTTTTTATAGCTCCAATGCCTCATATATACTTTGCTATAAATGTTTTGTTTTGACTTGCCTATAAAAATGAAGAAATTTATATAAAATACTAAAAATGAATCAAGATAAAATACACATTAAAATTTGAGGTCTCTATGTAGCTCAGCCCTGGTTTCCTTTAAGCAGAAAATGATATCATTTTCCCCAATAACTGATAGTAGAGAACATACACATTTATTATCCAGAGCTATTCCTTAAAGTGACCCATCCTGTTCACATTTGCAGAGCTATTTCTGCAGGACATGGTGTGGGACAGGAGCATGTTTCCCTGTTAGATCTGTGTCTAGCATTAGTGTTTGTCAAAACAGATTATTCCCTGTGCTACATATTTTTCCCTCAAACCAATAACTTTATTGATTTGATAGCTGTCACCTTCCTGTTTAGGCAGTATGATATTATTCAAAATACTAAATCCAAGAAATAAACACAATCAGATAACATGGTAAATTGTCAAGGATAGTGGTAAGGTATCCCACAACTGGCAGGCAACTCACTGAATATTTTTTTGGTGTCAGCAATAAGCTATTGAGAATTGCGAAAATGCCTCATGAAGTAGCATTCTGTCTGTCTTCAAATAATGTCATTTTATAATAATTGGACTATGGGCTAGAGGCCATCTAATAGGAGTTAACAGTGCTTGTAAAAATCCATCTCTATAGAGTGGCTATTTCCTGATTTCCCTTAGAGAAAAATGCAAATGAGGCCTAGAAGTAACTGTGGATTTCTCATCTAGAAAGGACTGAATGTGTTTAACAAGTCTAATCATGGGGCCAAAATAGAAACCCACAGGACAGGGAAATGGGATGTCTAATTTGAAAGAAGGCAAATGGTGCTCGTGTGCTTGGTCCTTGCTCCCGAGGAGGGCTTTTGTAATTTTTCAGTCTTCAGCTGTTTCCAGTCCAGTTGCACGGGAAATGGCCCTGTTTGCATTCAGTATTCCTCTGGTGAATCCCGTGAATGCCGTGTTATTTTCTGCCCAGCCTAGAGCCAAAAGGAAAATGCACATGTGGCTTGTAAATCACTTCTGAGCACCAACGCCTCACTTGCTCTTTATTGGGTGGTCGCGCCCTCTGTGTCTCACACATGCTTAGTGTGGATCATGTGGCAACTTGACGAAAACCTCCAGTGGCCCCTAAACAAGCGAGTCAGGGGACCCCCAAATCCTCTCTGAAATGTAACGTTTGCTACCTGATGTGCACTCTCTGTGGTCCCCAGAGGAAAAATCATTCATTTTTATCTTTTTATTTATTTTTTCTGTTTAGAAATTGGCCCCTGGTTACGGGAGTTCCGAGCGAAGAATGCTGTGGATTTCTCGCAGTTAACATTTGACCCAGGACAGAAAGAACTTGTTGTAGGAGCAAGGTGAGAGATATTACGTTTTGCCACCAAAGATATTTTCGGACTTCATTTTACATCTGTATAGTTACACGTGAGCTTCTCTGCCAAAGTTGAAGAGTGCTGAATAACATCATTTCTTCTAAGCATGCAGGAGAGCATGAGTGTCCAACAGTGTCCTCCTACGGATGGGAGGACGGCTGTTCTGTGGGGCAGGCGTGGATGGGGCCCTCACTGGGTGGCAGGAACTGTGCTAACATCAATTAACTCGTTTGTTTCTCCATTCAAATCTGAGGGGTAGGTACTGTCAATATCCCTGTCATAGAGACGAGGAAACTGAGGAAGAAAGGAGAGAAATAAATTACCCAGGGGCATACACCTAATAAAAGATGGACCCAGGTTTCAAACCCAGGCAGTTTGACTCCAGAAATCACAATCTTAGCTTCTCACTGTCTTCTTCGGTAGATTTCTAGAGATCAAGAGACCCTTCATCACCTTTCCTTGTGACCTTGATTAGGTCAGTTGCCAGTAACTTGAAAATTCAAGGAAGTTATCATTTTCATTTCTGTCTCTTAGGGGTGCATGTTTCTATATCCAGGTCACCTGCATCCATAATTGGCGATGAGGCCACTGGAAAATGATTGGGACAGATTTTGAGTTGTTTCCCATTATATATGTATCTCTTAGGAAAATTGACATTAAACTTGAAGAAAGAGGCCATTTGTAGATTTGGATTCTTCTGGCATCTAAGGAAGACACATTGGGCAGTAGAGTGCTCATGTCTTTTTCAGCCAAATTTACTAGCTTATAAAATACACGTTTCCTAGCTATAGTTCTTTGCAATTCCCACATAACCCTGAGTGAAGCTACATCTAGCTTACTCTCCGGGGACTCTAGACAGACATTGAGCAGTTTCTAGAATCATAGCTTTTGCTTTCACATCTTAAGGAGTCCTTGTCCATCTTCCTAACACCTGAAGACATTACGATGCATGGTTGTAAGTTTAAATGAATAGATAGAAGTTGGCTTAGTTCGTGTCACTGATCAAGTTGCCCGCACCTCTTCTGACGTTTGTGAGGAGACAGTGAGCATGGATTGGACAGAGTTGTTTGGGGCACACTTTTCCTGACTGCGGTCCACTGGGAGTACTGGGGGATTCTGATGCTGCCCTCAAATTTCATCACTCAGAGTTTGGGCTGTATGCTGCAGAGGTTTTAGGTTGGTCTCCTGGTCGCCAGATTTTCTTCTTCTGTACAACACAGCCAATATCAGCTTTTTAAAATGCCCACCTTCAGTAGCTCCTGATAAATGCTGGCTCTCTGGTGTGGCCCATCAGCCCCTCTGTCATGGTCTCCCAACCCCTATGGACTTACCCTTTTTCCTTCTCGCATAGTTCAGGCATGTGGAATTATTTGTGTTGCTTACAACTGTGGAATACATTCTTTCTTGCTTCCGGGATTTGGTGACCCCTTTTCCTTTTTCTTGAATAATAACTATATACTCACTCATCTCCATCCTAAATTTCCTGCTTGGTAAACTCCAACTTGTAGTGAGGACCTGGAGCAAGGGACCTCCCTTGCCCCTGGGCTGCCACATTCCCTGCCCTATGGTCCTGTTGGCACATGTGACTTCTGCTTTTATTACCTCACTTAGTGCTGGGTATTGCATTATTTCTTGACAGTTGCCACCCCCTTATCAGATGATGACTTACCAAATGGTTGGAGATATGCCTGTCTTTTCTTTATTTTTCTAGAATATAGCACAGTTTTTCCCTCTTTGTAGATGCTCAAGGATAATTGTTGATTCAATATATTTATTTCCAGGACTTGATTTGTATAAGTGCCCCCTGTATCTGGGTGTTCACTTAGGGAAAAGGGGGTTGGAACTGTAACAGATTTATTCCAGATACCTGCATTCGGCCAAGGGCATGTGGGAGTGGCAGGCTGTATCCTCCAAAGGTCACCCTTGGGGAAAACGAGCCAAGGGGAAGAGGCCTCTTACTGGAAGAACAGGAACGAACGTGATCCCTGCTAGTACTGCTGAGTCTTGCATCCCTCACTCATCTGTAAAGAACTTTAGAAAAGGTTTTTCCATGAGCTTGACTCAAAAAACTCTCTGTTATCTCTGGAGGTCCTCGGTGCTGTGTGAATAGTCCAGAACCTCATACTCTGCAGGTGGCTGGCTTTTGGTCAGTGGCTCAAGATTTTCCTAAGGGATGTGAGAAGCCACAGAGCTGGTTGGGGATTGTGAAGAAATGCTTTGTGCTCCTGTCCTGGCTGGAGACAGCAACTGGAAATTGTTCCCGAGGGGCACCTGTCCCTGGAGGTCTCCATCCCAGTGTCCTTAAAAGGTCTCAATCCCAGGGTACCTAGATCTCTCCATCTGAATGTCCCTGGAGGTCTATATCCCAGTGTCTCTGGGGGTCTCCACCCCAGTATCCCTGGAGTCCCCATCCTAGTGTCCCTGAAGTCTTTATTTCCAGAGACCCTGGAGATCTCCATCCATCTTATGTCATCATGGTCCCAGCTCAGCCCTGCCAGGAGAGATTGGACTGGCCACTGAGTCACACTAGCATGTCAGATGGCATGGTGGACAATGACAGGTAGGACCACCAGACTTAACAAATACAAATCTAGGATACCCAGTTAAATTTGCATTTCTGCTAAGCAAAAGCAACATGTGATTTTTTATTATAAAGTATGTTCCAAACATCTGGTGACTCTAGGAGCATGGGCTTTATTTTTCTGTTTAGAGCAGCATGTGGTACATTGTAGGTACTTGATAATAAATGACAGGGGGGAAAAAAGGGTGGACTGGCCTTGCTTAGCTGAGTAACCCTGAGCCAGGGTTACTTCAGAACCTAATTTTCTCATCTTTAAAGTTGATATAATAATTTCCACCCGTTTCAGCTGTTGCGAGGATTAAATGAAATAATCCATGACAAGGGACTGTCACGTTAACAGGCACCCCAGTAAGCATGCAGCCCGAGGGAGGCTCTGAAGATCTCTGGGTTTCAGCACACGTATGTGTATGCGCTTCAGGCAGATACCGCTGAAGGGAGAGAATAGGAATTTCACTTAGGAAATTTGGAGGGATTAGGCTCAGAACGTTTGAGAGGGAGTGTGTGAGCCTGATATAAAACTTTAAAAATAACCCAGCCCTCAGCTTCCTGTTTGACAAAGCTTGACCTAGCAAGAGAAGTTTAGATAACAGGTGTATATTTCAGAAATCAGTAATGGTTTAAAAATATGAGCTATGGAAAAATAGAATGATGCTCTTTATTTTTTCATAGTTAGCACTAGGCATTGTGAAGCCATTTGTTGGATGGTTTCAGTTTATATCCGTGATACTTTATGTTTCTGAAATTGGATTCAGTTAAAGATGCTTTGCACTCATTGACAAAGGAAGTTCATTGTGCTGCAGAAGGGTAACCTATCTTTGGGCGATTTGTGGCTATGTAGCCCTGGAAGGTAGTTGGATCTGAAGTCATGCAATTTCTGGAAGGATCTGTGCATTTACCATTTCCAAGGTACACATTAGTTTTCACAATCTTTTACAAGCATTGACATTCTTATCTTGTTTTACCCCAGCCTCTTTAAAAATTAATCATATTTGTGTTTCCAATGATGAAACTTAGGCATCTTCATTTTAGACAATGTAGAAAATATAGTAAAGCATAAAGAAAAAAACAGTTTCACAGAGAATCACAGTTACCTTTTCAGCTATTTCCCTGTATTGATTTCTCTTTATTTCTACTCTTGGGATAATATTTTTTGAGTGATTGTATACTTCTTTGTCACAAATCCTACTAAAATCAGTTTCCATGGTATGAAAAAATGAAATATTTCAAAATGAAAGAATATTTTATAGATAAGATTTTCTATATAGATAATTATAAAAGTAATGACAGCAGTAATACTCCACAAACTTGGCACAAGTGTAAGTTTTGCTGCAGAAAGAATTGTTGCAACAGATGTAAGAGAGGGTGATTACATTTTTATTTCCCAAATGAATTAGTCTGTCTTTAGTGTTTCAGGTTCATTCTAAGGGTGCCAAGTGATTCCGTCCCGAATTACTCTGATGTGTACCCTGTGCTGAATTTTAGTGTCATTCCAAGTGGCAGCTAACTTGGTCCACACTCAAGGCAGTGTTTCACTTCTGTCAGGCTATTTACAAATTAGTCACATTTTAATAATGCATAAAGCCCTGCAGTGCTAACGAGAAAGAGTTTATTGTCAAAGCATCTGTAGCCTGAGTCTTTGCCACTGAACCATGAGGAAGATATCCGGGCACTCTTTGTGGCTATTTAGATACAAAGATGTGGTGTTTCTAAATGAAAATGTTTTTTAACATTTATCTCAGTTTCTAAAATGTCAATTTTCATACATTCTTTTTGTTCGTTTCTTAGCATTTCATTTTTCTTCTTCCCATAAGATGATTTTTGATTCTCTTACACTTCTCCAATAAGCTTCAGTGTAATATAAACATATAAATTAAAGGGCACAGTCTTGCATCCTGCACTTTTTAGTAAGAAATACCTGTAAGTTCTCACGCAAACACTCATGAGTGTCGTGTGGCCTCAGTCGTGGTGTTTGTGTGCGAGCTCACAGGTGAGCGATAATGTCGCAGCCATCTGCCAGGGGTAAGACGGTGGGACTGAGGCCCACAGACCCAATACTTGGGTCAGGTAATGATCATAACTGATGACAAGTATAATGACTTATGGCCTTGGAAATGTTTGATTTTAATTCTATCAAAATTACATTGCAAAACAGCAACATTATTAAGATACTCAGAAAAAAAAAAAGTGTTGAGATGCATGAATCTCCTTGCACACCTGACCTGATGTGCCAGCCCACAGCTGTACCCCTCGCACACCTCATCTGATGTACTATCCCATAGCTGCATGCCTTGCATACCTGACCCTCTATACCAGCTCATACTTGCCTGGATTCCTTGTGCAGAACCTCTTGACTCACTGTGACTGTATTTCTAGATATCAGAAGATATTTCCGTATATGTGTCTATACAACAAATAGTATAGATTTCTTTAATCAGCATGTTTATTACTAAAAAAAAAAAAAAAAAAAGGAAAGAATTAAAATCTGAGTGCCTCCAAGGCAGAGAGGTTTGTCTTTTTTACTGTCACAACAAACCGATAGGGTGAAAAATTTTAGTTTATTTTTTTGAACCATTTGCTTTGCTCATGGTTTGAATCTACAAAACTAAAGATGAAAAAGGAAAGATCAACTTACTTTTATTATGTATGCTGGGGCTCAATTTGCTTTAAGTGTTCAAAACCCTTAAGAGTTAAACTTCTGCATTTTAGAATGTTCATGAGTTTATTTGAGCACTCAGTGGTTCGGGATCAGGCAGCGCAGACCACAGGCAGTTCCTCTCTCCGCCGGCGTGGGCGTGGCGAGAGAGGAGCCTCTTGTAAAGTGTTCTTCCCGGAAGCGAGATACAGAAAATATATTTGAGTGGTGAAAGTGGAAAGTCTCTAGCTGGCAGTTTCTGGCTGGTTAAACTTGTTTCCTTTTACTGTTTACCTTGAGCTGAGTTGGTTTGCTTACCTAGGAACCCAAGGCAGCGGAGACTTCTCAGACTGATGGCCTCCCGATTACCTTAACACAGCATGTATTCTCATAAGATCACATTGAATAAATGGCAGGCTTCTATTTAATTAGAATGAGTTCCGTCTTTTAAAGTGACTTTGCCACTGGTTCTAAACAAGGGGAGCTAAATTTTAGATTCACATAAAATGTATTTATTTTTTTTAAAACTGGCTAATATTCTTTTCTTGGTTGTTTCAATTCCTGTTTTTACTTTAAAGTTTTACCTTAGGATTAATCTGTTGGGGGCAACATATAATTAAAAGGAAAACTGGAGATGTTTATGAGATCAGGGATTCTGCTTCCAGTAGCCACACTTCCGTCTCTTTTCCAAAGGATGTATTTTAGTCCAGTTTACACAATTAAAGGGAACGCGTGCTGAGCGGCATGAAATCGGCTATTAGGAGTGAATCCAAAAAGACCTAGTCCCCCATTGCGCGAGGAGATCAGGTAATGCTCGGTTGACATTGTGTTTACATTAATTATGACTTGGGACAAGCCGCCGGAGGTGCAAGGAGGCAGGGATGATGCTTTTCATTCTTGCTGGGTTTATTTTTCATTTTTTTACCCTATTCCAACTTGATTATTTTGTTACTTTGAACCTCTACTTTAGGGTTAGGTGTTTGCTTTTCTCTGTCCCTTTCCTTTCTCACGCTGGGCCTGACACACGGTGTGTCTTTGAAGATTCTCCTGGCTTCTCTCTGCTTCTTCCACCTATTTTCCCCTTTCTTCTAGTTGGCCTGTTTGATTAACAAACCTGATCTGTATTACAAAGTCTCCCCTTTGTCTGCCAGCATTGTTACCTTTTGTCCACTATTTGCCAAACATCAGTGTTCCTGAGCATCAGCTGGGCATTCATTCAAAATTAGGATTCCTCTGCCATCCTCCCGGCTCTGCCGATTCAGGTGGCGCAGGAGTGTGTGCGTGTAACAAACTGGTGGCCTGTGGGTGCTCTCGGGAAAGACTTCTAGCTATTGTGCTCCTTCTGCTATTGTAAAAAGAAAAACCTGTAGTTTCTTCCCTGCCGGAGCTGGGAGAGTATCAGCCTAGCAGAAGAGTTATTTATTTAATTATAAATAAATAAGTAAAACAGCCATCCCCTAGTTCCACATCTGCAGATTCAGCCAACCACAGATCTAAAATATTTTGAGAAAAATACACCAAAAAATAATAGTACAACAATAAAGCTAATGGAAATAATAAAAAAAAACCCCAATACGACAACTATTTATGTAGCATTTACATTGCACTAGGTATTATAAGTAATCTAGAGATGACTTAGAATACATAGGAGGATGTGTGCAGGTTATATGCAAATACTGCACCATTTTACATCAGGGACTTGAGCACCCATGGATTTTGGTATCTAAAGGGATCCTAGAACCAATCCCTGGGGGATACCGAGTCACGTCTATAAATAAATAAATAAAGTCTTCCAGTATCCCAGATCCCATGAAGGAACCAACAAAGGAGTGTGTGTTAATAATAATTAATCAGCCTCTTTGTCTGTATGCATGTGCTATAAACTTTGAGTGTTGAGAGCTTTTCTCCTACCCAGTCCTGCATGGAGTCTGTCAGAATTTATAAGTTCATGCAGTTATTCTGTCAGAACTCTACATTCATTCAATATTTATTGAACCTATTGCTTTCTGCCAGGAAGTATCTTAGGCATGGAGTCAACAAAGATGAAATATGTCCTCTACCTGATGAAGATTTTATAGACCAGTGCTGGGGTCAGCAAGCTGCGGCCCCAGAGTTGGCCTCCTTGCTTTTGTAAATAAAGTTTTATCAGCACATGGCCACATCCATTCGTTGGCACATCTTCAGTGGCTCCTTTTGAGCTAAGACTACAGAGTCGAGTAACTGGGACAGAGACCACAAAGGCAGAGTAACTGCTCTCTGGACCTTTAACGCAAAGTTTTTTGATCCTGGCCTAGTGGATGTGACAGGGACACAAGCGACTAAATTCTCCACGGGCAGCCTGAGGAGTGCAGGG
>RJWJ010010314.1:0-47334 GCA_004363605.1 Indri indri
CTCCCATTTGGATGCTTGGAGACATAGGAACTATTACTTCCAAAGCATAATTATTCTGAAGTCTAGAAATGATTTTGGAGATCTCATGCTTTAAGCTATATATTACTCAAAAGATCAACTATGTTTATTTCTGCAAATTGTTAAAAATAATACTAGCAATAAATTACAGTGATATTGAAAAATTGTGGCCTCAATGAGGATGACAGATGGAAATTACAAAATGATACGGTATCTTTTAGTTCTTTTCTACTTTTTGTTTAAGCCACCAAACTGTTAGTAGAAACCTTTCTATTTTTTTTTTTTTTAGCACTAATGTGGGAGTATAAATATTCAGAACATATTGAATGCTTGGGTTTTGTTTGCTTTTACATCAAATTTCCTTTTGCATACTTCGTAATAGTTCCCAAAGTAAATGCTTTTTCTTTTACTATTTCATCCTGTGTCATTTCTTCTGGACTTTCTCTTAATTCTTATACCCCATGTGGGCTTTAAAGATTACCCAAACTTGTAAGGATTTACTTCATGTGTCCTTTCTTTTTATCCTGATGGAGAATTCTCTATGTCATTTATTAGAAAAGCTTTGAAAATCTATTTTACTGCTGAGTGACACACTAAGTATGTCTCACAGCTGGGCCGGCCTGATGCAGCTGTACACGTATATCCTATTGCTCTTCACTTGAACAGGCATTTTCCCCCCAACTCTTCTACTGGAATCCACAAGCATTCCAATGACAAGGAAGGAATCAAACAAATACAGTTACAATTTAAGATAAAAAAGTGAATAGCTGATAGTTTTTTTAAAAAAATGTGTAAAATCTTACAGCCTTCTGACCACTGTGCTTATGTTTATCTTCTCCAGTGCTGTTGATGCCTGATGCTTACCGAACTTTCCATTCCATAACCTGAATAAGCTGCTTAGGCACCGTAATTAAGATATCACTTACTAAAACATAAAAACAAAAGTTTAAAAAATTGAAAACAATCCAATAATAACAACATGGGAATACTGCTGTGATACTCAGTCTCTCAAAGAAAAGCAGTACTAGATTTTTTTTCTTTTTTAGAGAATGCTGATATGGAAAACAAAAATAACTTCATTCTGTGTTCCTTTGACTTATTGCACATCCATCAACTTGATGTCAGTTTGAAGGCAGTTGGCCACCATTATAACCCCCATTCCATTCCAAGAAAGATGTTTCAGCATTTCAGAAAAACTCTGGGGTTTGGAAGCAGATACAGAATTATTTCCTTTGAAAGAGATCATATCCTAGATTTCACTAAGTGATTTGTAATGCTTATTCTTTTCAGAAATTCCAAATACCCTATGAATATGTAGTTTTAAAAAGAAACTAAAGATAAGTAATCCCTTAAAAAATAAGAACTAAAGTCCAGAAATGGCAATTAATTATATATCTCAGAGATCAAGGATAAGATGTAATGCTTTTTAATATCAAAAGTTATGCCATATTTCCTTGCCTAATTTTACTGTATTCTTGCATTTAAAAGGGTGTTTATTTTTTTTAAAAATAGAATTACATATTTTTGTTTATAATATTTGTTTTCACAGCTTCAATTCTTGAACAAAAACTTATGCAGGCCTATTATGTACTAGACACTGTGCTAAGTACTTTAAGATACAGCTGTTTCATATAATCCTCAAAAAGATTCAGAGAGGCTTAATAATTTGCTTAAGGTTACATATCTAATAAATGAGTGACTCAAGAATTATAACAGGTCTGTCTGCTCTTCTTTTCATTACCATAGTGGCTTTTTAAGAACTATATGGAAATAACACCTAAAATAAATCTTATTCTACTAGTGCTTCTAAATAAAGGAGAGTTTATTTTTTTGTTAAAGTTTAATAATTAAGTCAAAAAGATCATGAATGAAATGATATTGTAAAATAAGTATGAAAGCAAATAATTAAATTGCCATGTTATTAATAAATTAATATTTTGAAGTTGATTGTTTTCTTTCAAGAATATGGAATGCTCAATATTTAAGTGCATGTCATGATTTTGGTTGCCTTAGCTTGAGAGATTCATCATTTAAGTCTGAGACCAATGGCTGGATTTCGGTGCTATAATATATACAACTCTGTACTAAAAATGCTAACACCTCTGATAAAATGCAGACTTCCACTGCTGAATCCACAAATTTTCCCCAAAGGAGCTTTATGCTATGTTCTGATTTAATCCTGTTAAAAGCATGTTTTTAAATGCCCTTTTTATACACCACATTCTGACAGAAGACTTGTATCATGGCCCTACTAATTGGGATGTCCCTACTATGCTAAAGAATTCTGCAAATATAATTCAAAATTAATAATGCAAGCTTTGTTGGATGACAAACTGTAGCACCCTGGAGGTGTGACCTGGTTTTAGAATGATCTCTGAGATTTCTACTCCCCTAGATCTGTGAAACTAGGTACATAATGAAACTGTTGCATTTACTTTCCAGGGTGAACTATAACCTGGACCAACACATGACCTTTTCTAGCCTGTTATTGAAGAGGTATGTTCTGTTCTTCCACATGGTAGGTGAATTAAACAAAAGCAGTGGCAGCTTAAGGTAGACGAGATAAGGAAAGAAAAATCAGTATCCCTTAAAAATTAGTCATGATCTATGCCAACACTCAAGCAACTAAATTCAGTCCTAAACAGAAACAACTGAATACAAACAAGTTGAAGAATTTTCCTGGATTAGACATAAATAGGGGATGTAATAAATACTTAAAATTCCAAAAGTATCTTTTTTATTTATTATAGGCAAAATTTTTACTAGCAAGTCAATGTACTTCATTAATAAAATACAATATATAAAAATATATAGGTTTTCAGCATCCTTCAAATTGTTTTGATGATAAAACACATTTAAATCTACATTATTTTATAGATAATAAAAATAAACATAATAGAAAAAATTCATATATTCATATATTCTCTCATTTCAATTCTATATGGCAGAGTTTAAACAAGAGAAATACTTTCAACAATATCCCAGTATAAAAGCAGAAGCAAAGAAAATGGCAAAATGAAGACCTTAGTCATAGCCATTTTATCAGGCTATGATAGTGAAAATTTGTGCTCCAAAGCTAGATGTAGTACCCATCAGTTCTGCATTTAAAAACAGACACTACTTATGATTTTCCAGTCTCAGGATTAATCATTATCAATATTTTACAATCTCTATTTTGTTGCTAGATATTTTCAAGCAGGCATTAACTTATTGTGCTTTTAGGGTGGTGGATCTCACACTTTAGCATGTTTCAGCATCACATGGAAAGCTTATTAAAACACACATTGCTGGTCCAAGGTGGGCAAGATTTTGCTTTTATTTTCATCTCAACCTAATTTTTATTTAGAAACACAGAATTTTAAATATATTTATCCCAACGTGATTTTTTTTTTTTTTTTTGGTGAACTCATGAGTTACTCACAATGGAAGAATGTTTTAAACTTTGTAAGCTATTTTGTCTTCTATGTTTATACTGAGAGCTAATTTAATTTCATACTAATCAAAGAATGTACCGTATATAATGCTTTTTGATATGTTTAGATTTGTTTTATTAACTTTATTAATTTTGTAAACGTTTTATTGGTTCTTGAAACAAATGTACAGGAATACCTTTATTGTGCTTTGTTTTGTTGCACATGGCACATGTTGTATTTTTTTTTAAAAAAAACTAAAGGTTTATGGCAACCCTGTGTCAGGCAAGTCTATCGGCAATGTTTTTTCAATAGCATGTGCTCACTTTATGTCTCTGTGTAACATTTTGGTAATTCTTGCAGTATTTCAAATTTTTTCATTATTATTATACCTGTTATGGTGATCGGTGATCTTCGATGTTACTACTGTAATTGTTGGGGGGCACCACTAAATGCACACATATAAAACTGCTGTCTCAATTGATAAATGTGTGTGTTTTGACTGCTTCTCCGATTGGCTGTTCCCCCATCTCTCTCCCTCTCCTTGGGCCTCCCTATTCCATGAGACACAACAATATTGAATTTAGGCCAATTAATAACCCTACGATGGCCTCTAAGTGTTCAAGTGTAAGGAAGAGCTGTACATCTCTCACTTTATATCAAAAGCTAGACATGATTAAGCTTAGTGAGGAAGGCATATCAAAAGCTGAGATGAACCAAAAGCTAGGCCTCTTGCATCATTTAGCCAAGTTGTGAATAAAAAGGAAAAGTTCTTGAAGGAAATTAAAAGCGTTACTCCAGTGAATACACAAATGATAAGAAAGCAAAACAGCCTGATGCCTGATAAGGAGAAAGTTTGAGTGGTCTGGATAGAAGATTAAACCAGCCACAATATTCCCTTAAGCCAAAACCTAATCCAGAGCAAGGCCCTATCTTTCTTCAATTCTATGAAGGCTGATAAAGGTGAGAAAGCTACAGAAGCAAAGTTTGAAGCTAGCGGAGATTGGCTCATGGGATTCAAGGAAAGAAGCTGTCCTTGTAACATAAAGTACAAGGTGAAGTAGCAGGTGCTAATGGAGAAGCTGCAGAAAGTGATCCAGATGATCTAGCAAAGATAATTGATGAAGGCGGCTACACTAAACAATAGATATTCAATGTTGATGGAAGAGTCATGTTGTTCTTATGCCTGTTAACACAATACCATTCTACAGCACAGGGATCAAAGAGTAATTTTGAGTTTCAAGTCTTATTATTTAAGAAATACATTTTGTAAATACATTTTGCTCCCATAGGGAGTGATTCCTCAGATGGATCTGGGCAAAGGCAATTGAAAACTTTCTGGAAAGGATTCACCATTCTAGATGCCACTAAGAACATCTGTGATTCATGGGAGGACATCAAAATATCAACATTAACAGGAGTTTGGAAGAAATTGATTCCCACTCTCACGAATGACTTTCAGGGTCTCAAGACCTCAGTGTGGGAACTAACTGAAAATGTGGTGAAAATAACCACAGAACCAGAATTAGAAATGGAGCCTGATGATGTGACTGAATGGCTGCATCTCACGATCAGACTTGAACAAACGAGGAGTTGCTTCATACGGATGGATAAAGAATGTGGTTTCTTAAATGGATTCTATTCCTGGTGAAGATGCTGTGAACACTGTTTAAATGACAACAAAGGATTTAGAATATTACCTAAACAATTGATAAAGCAGCAGCAGGGTTTGAGAGGATTGACTCCAATATTGAAAGAAGTTCTACTGTGGGTAAAATGCTATCAAACAGTATTGCTTTCTTCAGGGAACCCTTTTGTGAAAGGAAGAGTCAATCAACGAAGCAAATTTTATTGTCTTATTAAAAGAAATTGGCACGGCCATCCCAACCTTTACCAACCACAATTTGGTCAGCAGCTATCAACATGGAGGCAAGATGCTGTACCAACAAAAAGATTACAGCTCACTGAAGGCTCAGATGATCATTAGCATATTTTAGCAATAAAGTGTTTTTAAGGTATGTACATTTTTTTATTCATAATGCTACTGCACACTTAATAGAGAACAGTATAGTATAAATATAACTTTTATATGTACTGGGAAACTAAAAAATTTGTGACATGCTTTATTGTGAAATTGGCTTTATTGTGGTGGTCCAGAACTAAATCTTCAGTATCTCTGAGGTATGTCATATATTTCCTAAATTTTGAGTTCAGGGTCCTATGTGTTCACTGGAGCAAACCTACAAGTTTGCTGTGTTGTTTTATATGTCTCCCATCATGATGATAGGATTCGAAGTTTATCCTTGCAATTGTGTCAATATTTGCTTTACATATTTTGAGGCTATGTTATCAGATGCACACAAATTTATAATTATGTTATTGAATAACTGTGTTCTGATAGTTTTAATTTTTAACAAGTAACACATGAAGCTGATATTGCTGATTTAGTTTCCATACTTTAAGATGTATTAATTTAGGATATCAGAAGAGAATATACCAATTTATTAGGAATTAGAGAAAGTATCTTTTAAATGAAATAATATCTTGTGACTCAAAATCCTAATTATGTTATATGGGCCTTATGATTCAGATTGCAGGAATATTCTTGCTCCAAAAAATTTTCCCAAGTACTACTGAAACTGCTATACCTTGGTGTTTGGTTTTTCCTTTTGCATGATTGCTATAGATCACTTCGTGCAGTAAAAGCACATGGAAATCCAACATGTATTAGTTGTTGGATATATTATCTTCACCATGGTATAGGCATAAGGTAAATTTGGGTCATGAAAATATTTAGGAAGTAGATGTAATTCAAATACAGATACAGTATGTTCTGGAGAAGGGACTTAACAATTTAATCGAGTAAATGTAAGGAACGAAACAAATTAAAATAATCTATAAATGGAAAATGTATTTTTAACAAAAGAATGATACATCCCATGCTGAATTAGAATTCAAGAGGCAACATTCTTGTGTCAATTAAACATTTGTTCTATTAAGTAAATTTGAAGAAGTGCTTGAGTCACCTCAATTGGAAAATTTAGGTAATACTATCAACCCTTTCATCTTCTTTTAGGACAAGTTATGAAAACACTACCAAGTGGTCAAGATATGAAAAAAACTTTATTTTTATTCTGCCAAGATAAAATTATAGATTATCAAAAATACTTTTAGTAGCTTTTGTCTCTTTGGCTCATCACTTTAACCCAAGCACTCAATATACTGCTAAACAACAGATGCTCAATAAATATATGACTCAATGAATACTGTCAAGAAGTCAAGAGTAAAAGTACACTTAATAACTCAGATTTAGAGAATCAAAGAAATTGAGAGATTTACAGAGAACAGTTTAACGATTAAAACTTAAGTTTTCAATAATTTTGGTTGGTTTGGGGAAGGCATGCCTTGACCACTTCCTTCTCCTTGTCCAAGGTCTCCTGGGGACTGGAAGCTCAGTAAAGAAATTTAGACTACTTTTCTCAGGGGTATTGACTTGGAACAGTATCACTTTTGCAATGCATACTCAGCAGAAGCCATCATCTCGCTAAGAAAGTGCTCTGTAAGAATGGTCAGGAAACCTCATTTTCCTTAGCAGGACCTATGAGATCCCTCACCAAGTGGTCCTCATCCATTTTTCCTGCTCTGCCACCACTCCATCCCATATCCTTTGCATTTTAAACACTAAGAACATTTTCCAATTTTGTAAATACACTCTTTCACAATTCTGTGCCTTTTTTGTACCCTAGGTTTGGAAGGCTTTGATCACTCTTGAAAGGCTACATTTTATGAGACTCTCTTCCTAACTCTAGACAGTTAGTTGCTCTTGCAGCACCTCTGTTTGGCACTAATCATATTATATTGTAATAATTTCTTTAATATATCTGTTTCTTATTCACTTTGGCATCCTCAAAACTCAGCCCAGTGCTAATAAATGTTTACTACATTAACCATTATCAAACTGTTTTCAATTTTCAAAAAAGGAAAAAGAAAATACTGGTAAGAAAATGAGCTATAACAGCTGAAAATATTTATTGCTTCAAAATAGCAAGTTAGTATTTATACTTATGTCTGGTTACATATAACATACTACGCTGGGAATTTGGTAGAATAATATATTTTATTGGATCTCTATCCAAAGGTTTTTGAACATAAATATAGCAAAAGAATTGGAAGACATTGATTAGCATATGATATCTTCTATAGCATTATCTATTAATGAAATAGTTATAATCAGGGTATAATGAATTACTGAGAAGTATTATAGCAGAGACTGTTAAAGGAACCCATTCTACTAAGTGAAGTATCCCAAGAATGGAAAAATAAGCACCACATGTACTCACCAGCAAATTGGTTTCACTGATCAACACCTAAGTGCACACATAGGAATAACATTTATCGGGCATCGGGCAGATGGGAGGGGGGAGGAGGAGATGGGTATATACATATATAAGGAGTGTGATGCGCACCATCTGGGGGATGGACATGCTTGAAGCTCTGACTGGGGGGGGCAAGGGCAATGTAATCTGAACATTTGTAACCCCATAATATGTGTAAATTAAAAAAAAAAGAATGGATTCTGAAGCCACACTATCTGGGTTTGAATCCTGGCTCCACCCATTTACTAGCTGTGAGATCTGGAACAAGCATCTCAATCTCTCTGTGTCTTAGTTAACTCATCTGAAAATAGTATTGAGAAATGACACAGAATATAAAATAGGCCCACTTTAAACTGAAGTGTGGTTTAAAGAGGAAAATGAGAATCTTGGGGGCATATGTGTATGTACTTGGGGGTACATGTGTATGTACTTTTAAGCAGACCACTATGCCGAATATTTCTCACTTTATTGTTTAAGAAGAGAATATATTTATATTTTTCTTTTAAGTTTCTGGATATGCTGTGCCACGACGATAAATTTAGCTCTGTATTTCATACTTGCTTTATCTATACTCACAGTATTCTACAATACCAATTGTTCAAATGTCCTGTAACTGCTCCAGGATGCATTACCCTATTATCTTAGTCAACATTAACTCCTCCCCTCAGGTCTGAGAGGACTATATTTCTCTAGGATAGCCAAGTGAACAGTGTCTTTCTTCCCCCCTAGATTGCCAACTCCTTGAGGCTAGATATCTGACTGATTTTAGTATATTGTAGTATCAGACATAGTTCATTAGCTGCTCAGTACATGTTTATTAACCTAAATTGAAAATTAACTCACAAAATGATGGCTCTGAGGAATGGTTATATATTAAGATTTAATTTTATTCATCATGTTACTTAAATATTTTAGAAATGTTTATGATAAGACAGGATATTCTGAAGATTTACCAGTGTCTCAGAAAATTACATTAATTAGCACATTCCATTCTAGTCAAATCAATACTAATATTCCAAATATAAAATCTGACATAACTCCTCAAAACTTCTAATTTAGGGATTATATTAATTTGATGTGTGTTTATATACATATATTGACAAATATATAAATATGCTTATCTACAAATTTCTAAGTGTGAATGCTTCTCTCATCAAAAAATTACATTTAGGGCATAATTCAATATCGACACTTAGAAACATACATGCTTTAGAAGTTTCTCTTCATAGTACATATTTAAAAGCAATAAATCTTATGAATTTTCACAGTAATGATATGTTAAATCAAATAAAAATCTTCAGAACTATAGTTATAGCAGAACTCCTATATTTCCTCATATAACACAAATTTACATATATAAGGAACAATTTTCTCATATTTGGATGAACTATTTTCCCTAATTTTTTTACATTAGGTACATACTATTACATCAACATACAACAATGACATTGATAATAGTATTATTTTATCTGTGCCAGCATTTTGAAAGCGTGATCTCAAAATTCAATATTATTAAAAATTAAGACCTAGAAATTAAGCAGCATTGCATAGCATTTAAAAAAAAACCCATAAAACTATGCTAGACCTTTCACTTCAGACATCTGAAACAAAAATTTAAAAAATAGGTACTTTACCATGGTGTTATTTCAAAAAACAAATCCATCTAGCATTTTTATATATAACAAACATTACCACTTTCACTTCAAATGCATATGTGTGGCACAAATTCTTTTGCAAATGTTTTCGATTTATGCTAAAAGATAACCTTATTAAATAAAAACATTAGCATATTTTATCCTTAACTAAATAAACTAGTTTGAGATATTTAAAATATTTTGTGCAAAGTCTTCAGTCTGATTTTGGTATGAAAATACTTTTCAGTATTTTGAATGTTTCTCTAGTACATATCATCTTGTAAAATCTTATATTTACAACTGGAAGAGCATAATTTAAAAACTTTATCTATGTACTGTCTTTTGTTCAAGGCAATGTCTTCAGAGATTAAGTGAGAAGTATTTATGTTTTCGCTACTAATATTTCAGTCTTGAAAATTTTATAAACCAAATTATGATGAAAAGTCAAGCTTAGTGGGGTTAGATCTTTGGATTCTCCCTTGTGAATTTCTTATGGGCACATGAACAGGAGCTAAGTGTATGGCCTACTGCAAGTTACATACACTGTAGTAAACATACAGCACCTGAGTTTCGCTAGGTGGCGCAAAAAGAATAATTTATCTGTCTGCTTCTCCTGCTGTCTGTTGGAATGTTAACTAACCAAACGATATGACAGAGGACAAAGTAGTACCCAGTATGGGTGTTTGTAGAATTCTTACCTAAACTGGACTATTTATTATCTATTCATACTAGAATATAATTCGTTTATAATAAAATAATTTTTAGCACAAAGCAAACTTTAACACAGTGAATACTTTTCTATTTTTTCCACTGGCAATAACTTACACTGAAATAGAAAGTGCCAGGCTTTTAGGGAAGACACTGTGTAAACAACGAATAAAATGGGCACTACTTTACTGAAACTCTACTTAACAGCATCATCTAACCTAGAAGTGAAAATTGCTAGCACATTACTTCTTAAAGCTGTGAAAGAATAATATAGGAATTTTATAATATACAGCATTTTGGAAGTTCTCATATTAAGATTTTTAAGCATCACAAAGTAGAGCTGAAAAGGAATGGTCTAGAAATCAGGAGAATTGAATTCTAGATATAGCTTAGCAGTGATCTAATTTGCGACCTGAGCTGCAGTTTCCTAAATAGTCAACTGAGAGTTGGATTTGATTAGTTTAAAGGTCCTTTGGAGTTTCAAAAAATCATTCTTGACTCTCTAAGAATGAGTGACAATATATTCTGCCAAGAGACAACTTTATCTTATTTAATATTTTTCAGAGAAGAAAGTTTAAATAGATATTCTGCTTTAATGGGGTCAAACCAAAGATTAAAATTTGAATAATCTTAGCAGACATTAGAGCCAACATTAAGTGGAAAATATGATTAAGATCATTAATCCATCTAGCAAAAACTATGTCTAGAGATAAATGTTTTTCTCTTTCTGGGTAGGATGATTTTTAGAATAATTTTTAGATATTCAGATTTAATTTTCAAACTGTTATTAAATATTATTGAATCTAGGCTTTATAAATGTAGTGCTCTAACTGCAATATACTCAGAGCTTACCAACCACTGAGCCACGAATAAGTAATAGGTGTGCTAAAGTATCATCCTCTCAGCCCTCGGGGCAACCAGGCAGGGTCTGAGGTGGCTGGAGTTCCAGAGCCAGTAGCCTCTGGCCAAGAGCAGCCTCATCAGTTTAACCCAGTGTGCCAACCAAATATAATCCGTTTGCATGTCATGGCACAAGGAAGATTGAGAAGCACTGTAATGTAGCACCCCTGTATTATCTTCGCTTCATCTCTAATAACTTACTTTAGAGACCTCTGGAAAACATTAAAATCACTCACTTTCTCCACAGTAACCTGGGGACTCTATTATAAAGTTTTTAATAACTGTACAATTTCTGGCTGAAAATAATTTCACAAAAACAATATGAATACTGATGACTAATAATTAATAGAGCATTTTGTCACAAGGAAAAATATGTAGAGTTTCTGTGTTAAATAAGCTAATTTATCTAAAACCTATTTAATAGTAAACAAACACATCATTATGTATATCAAAAAAGTATGTTTTTGTCTCATCGATTTTAATACCAAATTGAACTGCTACTGATTTTTTAAGTGATATTTTTCTCAGCTTTTAATATAGAGGACTAAATATAACCTGTAAGAATAAAGGTATATAACAATTTCAAAAGTTATTAAATTAACCTGGGAAGCATCATATGAACATATTATCTAGGTTGAATTTTTTTGTTGTTAATTTGAAAATAACATTTTATCAGTAATTATAGTGTATATACACAAACTCTCTGTGTACATATATATATTATTTCTAAGAAAATATTTTTATTTTATTCATGACATTAAAGCTGAAGTCAATGCTACAAATGATATAAAGCATATAATACCTGGTATTATGAAATATTTGATATGCAATATGTTAGGGTAGTATTTATTTCATGGATAGTAACAACAAATTCAGAAATGGTATGTGAAAAAATTGTGTTAATCTAAAATCTTCACAAAGCCTCAGTTCTGCAAAACTATGAAAACCAATCTCAATTTAAAATGAGTTAAGTATTAAACAAACTTCTCCTGAGGAACAGACTGCAGATAGCTTTGTCAGTGTTATCGGAAAGATTAGCATTCTAGTCATAGATATTTAAGGGAAAAAAAGTACACCAAGGAGGGACAATGGCTGCTGGGATGCAAAGGTAAAAATCGACGGATAAAATTCAGTAATAGCAATCAGGGCAAAACTCCCCAAAGACTCTCTTATGTCCTGGTTACTGCCTACTGTATTAAGACTGCCTTTCTCATCACTTAATGCTTATTTTCATCACTTTGCTTAAAATATTGATAATCAATTAGGGCTACGTCTGTTTTGCCACAGAATCTGTGTCACAGTCTATCAGACTGTCAGGGCCAATTCAATCCTCATTCAAAGTTAATTTTTTCTTCATAAATCTGCCTTTGGAGGAGTCATTAGGCGCAGAACATAGCCGGAGGTGCAATCACCTATTCTCTTTCATTAGTGGCAGGCAGAGAAGGTGAGGGAGATTATTAGAACTTTGGAATGATCACAAAGCAGCGTGCTGCCTGTCAGATCCCCCCAACATTTAATTCATCTAGCCAACTCACCAGCACTCTTTGCCAACAGTTTTAAATGGACATTATTCATGAACATCTGTGACATGCTGAATATTCTGAACTGGAAATGATGAAAAAGCAATGCCCCTTTTGACTTTAAAATTAATTCTATGGTCAAAACAATTAAGAATATAACAAACATGTTTTGTGATGTTATTTTTAGTCATCTAAGATATGCTTCAGAAGCAAAATAATTTACTTAAGTTAATAACACAAATATATAAGGGAAAATTAATACATAAAATCAAAATTCTCAGTATTAAGCAATTGTTTTAAAAGCCTATTTTATCTACATTAGGGCTGACCAGGATTTTTTCCCTAATGAGGTATTTAAAATTCATAATAATATTTAAATATTTATTTAATGTGAAAATCTTGTTTAGCAACATACCACAAAACGAAATGATGCAAAAGCATTTAATACAGGGCAACTTTAGATAAAAGTATTCTATTTAAAATTTTCATTGTCACCACATTGTTTTAATACTACAAATATCTTTACCAGAGGTGTATTGTGGGAAAGTTGACAGAGAAACTTAGTAATTAAGGAAATAGGCAGAATTAGTAAAAAGAAGCTTTCTAAAAAAACTCATTTTCACTTTAAAAGCTATCCTTAGTTGTTTTCAAGAAAAAGAAAATCTAGGTTGTTTCAAATGCTTTGTTTTTTGAGTGCTCTTTTATTATTTGCAATAGAGAAATTGTATTAGTTGCTAGCATGCTAGACATACTTTTTTGTGAGATTTATCTATAAGTCACTCAAACATTTACTCAGAATACCAAGCTGATGACATCAAGATTTTAAATGCTATTATTGAAGCCATAATGTTCTAGGAACATAAAACAATGATTAGAAATTAGCTTCAGGAAATAAGTATCAGCATTTCCCAAACTATTCCACACAATGAGGTGCTAAAAGGGGTCTGTGGTCAAATATAATTTGAAAATACTTAGTTGGACAAAATTAAACTATTTCTTTACTGCAGAACTTGTCAGACTCTATAATATGCTAACGTGCGTTGTTACTCTCTAAAAGGGAAATATTATACAATGTAGTGATTCCCAAACTTACTTGACTATGGAACGATTTTTTGACATCACCAGAATAACAAAGGGTTTTCTTAACCTCTACGTTAGGTCAACGATTCCTCCCCTGTCCCCACTGAATATGATATTTTACATTTTAATTATGTATTCCAAAAAATATCTACTGAAAACCTACTGTACCAGGCACTGTGGTAGATAGTAAGGTTACAACAGTGACCATGACAGGACCTCAATTTGCTAATAGTGTAGTACAGAATAAAATTTATTTATTTGTAGTCCGTCTCCTCTCTGTGAGCTCTTCGAGAATATGGAATGTATCTTATTCGTATCTATATTTCTGCAGTACCCAGCAATTGGTAAACAGTGGTAGTTCAAGAAATACTTGTTAAATTTAAGCAGAGTTTTCTTTGTCTTAGATGATTCCAATGATTTCATACTGATCTGAACACCAGTTTCCCCTTTCTTTCCCTTCTCTAAGGTTAATATTCACTCTAACCAATAATAGATATTAGGTATATTATGTAATAGAAAGCCAGAGAGAAGCTAAATTTTAAAGAAAAACACAAATGTAAGGCAAAACTGGCAAATCAGCTCCAGTTTGACGGTAGTGGCTGCCTTGAGCTCTGCATTGAGAATGAGGACTTTGCTGCTTTTCCGGGTTCCAGGGAAGAAGCATCATGATAAATTACAGATGACTGTCATTCCTGCTTTTAAAGTTTTTCCATTTTGGAAATATACATAATGCAAAAGAGATTCAATAATAATAACTACTATCTCTATTATTGTTACTGCTACTATGCCTACTGCCACTACCACCATTACTACTACGATCACAGGTGCATAAAATAGTAACTTTTCTACATATTCTAAGAAAAAAGGATTAAATGCAGGGAAATGGATACTTATAAAATTGTTAGCAGGGCTGAAGACATGAGCTCTGGGCTGGACCTCTAATAATGATGCCCAAATCAACACTGTAGAACTGACTTGCTAGGGTGCTGCTCCCTGTATCACAGGCATGATGGTAAGAAATCAGGAGGCTGCCACTGGAACTAAAGAGTTCAAGAATACCCTAACTACAGCTGCAAATCTTGAAGCTACTAGCACCTACCTTTCAACATGCACAAAGCTAGTGACTAGACACTGGAAAACTGCTGAAGAAATAGTCCAGGTCTCCATAGTTGCGCTTGCCAGCAGCAACAGCTGAAGCAGCAGGGAGATAGCCTTCACACAACTTACACTTTCAAAATTCCACGTGAATACGTCTAATTGGTGGGACCTAATTCATATCCCGAATCTTAGATACAAAAGATTCTAAACCTGTGCTTTCTAGCCTTTGCCATACAGGAAGGGAGAGTAGGAAGTAATTAGAATGAATGTTATTGGCCAATTCACAACCACTACAATAATCAACATTTATCGTACCCTTAATATGTGCCAGACATCTTTCTAGATGTTTTACATACATTAATTCATTCACTGCTCACAACAGTCCGATATGGTTTTCATGCTCATTTTACAGTTAAGAAAACAGGCACAGAGAGGTTTAACAATGGCTCAGGGTCACAAGCACAGGCTCTGGGCTGGGCCTCTAAAAATGATGCCCAAATCAACACTTGCTAGGGTGCTGCTCCCTCTATCACAGGCACAATGGTGAGAAATCAGTTATTAAATGACAGGGCCAGGATGCAAAGCCAGGTTGTCTGGCTCCAGAAGAGCCTCTGCTCTTCCCCAGCATTCTGTTTCTTGAGTAGTAACCTCGTCCCTTTAATAGATTAACAATGAGGATAAGATTAATTTATTTTCTACTTATTTTTTTATTGAGCAAACAGATATGCATTATTACTTAAAATTTTTATAACGCAGTGGTGATTCAAAGAAATCAGTAGGCTAAAGATGGCTAAAACAATCTGGCTAAAGGTTTATTAGACTTATCTATATGCAATACTGAGAGTGGAAGCTTGACTCTTTTCCTAGAAGAAAGCAGAATAAACAATATTACCATTCTGGTTAGGGGGAAAAAAGACTTGAATTATAATGTTCCAAATGGCAGATGATGTTAAATGCTTCCCTATCTGTGGTTTCATAGAAATACAGCAGTATATCTCAAGAATCAAAAATAGTTCATACTCTGATATAATAATTTCAAATAATATGAATAAGAAATAAGTTTAAAATGAGAAAATGTATGCATGAAGATATTCGTTGAGCATTATTTTAATAAAAAAGCAATAATTATAAATATTTAACAATAGGCAAGTGGTTATATGCAAACATGTACTTCCTGCACAAATAATATGTAGCTAATAGAATTATCCTAATTAAGATTATGTAACAAATTGGGAAAATGATTTTGATAGAAAATTACATTACAAAAAACAGAATAAAAAATAAATTTATGTGATATAAACATTTAAATAAATAAAACGTAAGAAATATAATCACCTTATATACCAAATTCCCATATGTAATTTGGTTTCTTTCTAAATTCTCTATATATTACTACTGATCTGATTGATGATTTCTGCACCAGTAATGTATACATTTTAAAATTTGGTTGAGCCAAATAAAACTGATTATTATGCCTCTAAATTTTTTTTGGCTATATTTATGGAGTTTCTCTTCTAGATAAACTTTAGTATCATTTTTGTAATGTTTCTTTGAACACAAATACTCATGCAAATAAACACCACAATCCTGTTGGGATTTTGAATAACTGCATTAAAGTAATGCATTAATTTGGGGAAATTGGAAGTCTTTACAATACTGAATCTTCCCATCTAAGAACATAATATGTGTTTTCATTAATTCAAATCATTGTATCTTTCAGTAAAGTGTGGTAGTTGCTTTCATCTAGGTGGTGACATTTCAGTCTAGCCTCCTTTTCTTTTTTTTGGTTGGTTGACTATCATTATTTATTATTTCTGTGATTCCAAGTTCCTAATAAGGAAGGCTTGTGTGGGAACAGACAGTCCTACACAGGCAAGAAATACCTCAAAATCATAAGTGCTCTAGTGAGCTTGTCTAGAGAAAAAAATCCGATTGCACACATAGTGAACAACTACCCCAAGAAATGCAGTCCAACCATGCCAATACAGTATCCGTTTTATACACAACTTCTCTAGGGGTTAGGGACAAACCTAATGAATCAGCTGATGGGGCACAAAATCAACTGACCGTTCTGATCCTTTGATATATTAGCTTTTCTAAGAGTCCATAAAAAAGCTTAAAGCAGGCTAGCCTCCCTTCCCTTTCAAATCCTCTCTTTGAAAACAGTTTTTTTGAGGACATTATCTAAACACTCTCACTTCTCCAAAACACATTCATTCTTCAGTCTACTCCAGTATGGCTTCTAACTTGATCATTCAACCAAAACTACTCTTCAGTGACTTGTACCTCACTAAATTCATTGGACCTTTTTATTTAAAAAATAAAGATTAAATAATGAAATATTTCAAACATACTAAAAATATAAAGACAGTATATAACCATTCAAATTAGTAGCTGTTAACATTTCATCATATCTATCGCCCATATTCTTGGTAGTACCATTAGACTTCTTAATTTCTGACAACCCAGTTAGTGTGAAATGGCATCTTTTTATATATATGCAGTTCCCTAAGAGGTTTAGTATCTCTTTAAAAACTAATCATTAGAGCTACTCTCCCCAGAATTGCCTCCATCCTTAGCCTATTTTCCTCTAAGATTGTTTTTCTTTTTCTTTTTTATTGATTTACAGGATTTAAAAGGCTATTTTATAGATTTTAGATGTTAATCTTTTGTCAGTTATATGTATTGCAACTATGTTCTCTAGGTATGTGGCATATCTTTTGACTTTTATTGTACCTTTCATCAGAAGTGTCTAATTTTACTGTATTTTTAATTGATATTTTAAAATACTTTACCTTGTTTAAGAAATTTTCACTATCCCTAGATCACAAATATATTCTCCTACATTTTCACTTAAAAGTTTTAAAATTTTACTCTCTACGTTTAAGCCTTCTGAAATTTCCATATGAATAATCAATACTTTTAACACTATCACTTAAAATATCCCTCTTCCCTCACTTGTATGTAAAAGCAAGTCCTCACATATGTGTGGGGCTGTTTTTAGACTTTCTATTACTTTCCACTGATGACATCATTTTAACTACCATAGCTTTTATATAGAATCTTAGTATCTGGTAGGATAAATCCCTATCCCTCCTTCTTCGCTTCCTTCAAAGTTGTTTTGACTATTCTTGGCAGTTTTCTTTTCAATATGATTTTTTAAAAGGCTTTTAAATTATTTATTGAAGAACTGAAACATCTCCAGACTTAGGTTATATATTTCAAATAAAACCAATTTTTGATGAAAATCAAACACATACACACACGTGCACATGCACGCACGCGCACACACACACACACACACACACACACACACACACACACTCACACCCCATCAAAAAAGCTTCTTCTGTTCTGGAGGTGGGGATGGATGGGTGGTAAAAAACATATATTAATAATAATATCTGAACAACCCAGCAAAAACTCAGTTGTTCTTTTGGTTGTCTACATTTTGCATTTTTCTGTTTGAGAAAAATTTGCAAAATGACCTATTAACTGCCATCTGTGGTTTATGATGTTAAGGTCTGTGGGCAAGAAAGGGAATTTTCAAGTCTGGAACCAATAATCTGCCTATACATTTTTCATCCTATTTTGTTCATACATTATGGTTTCTGTTCCTTCTTTTCCCTTTGGAATCATTTTAATGTATTTATTTTATAGTTTCTTTAAGAATATTATCTCAAATTCTCTGGGTGCCAATTATTCCGTTGCTGTCATCACCTCACCTTGCCACAATCATTAATTCTGAGTTTTATCAATTCTACCTCTAGCATGTCGAATATTTTAATCTGTTCACTTTCCAGCTTTACTGCCACTACCCTAGTCCATCATTATCTTTCACTTTAATTACTGCAATAACCTTACTAGCCTTCCTAAAACTAGTTTTGTGATAACCTTATTACCACTACCATCACCACAACATTTACCAGCTCCAGCAAATCTATTCTTCTTAATTAGGCAGATGGATCACCAAACAATGAATTCTAATCACGCCACAACCTACAATGATTTTCCACTTAGGATAAAAAGCAAAAACCTAAAATGAACATAAGCCATGTCCATTCTCAACCAATTATCTTACTCCATATGGGTCAATCCATACTGGTTGTCTTTGTTTTGAAAGTGTACCAAGGTCCCAGTGTGACCAACTTGTCCCAGTTTGCCTGAGACTTCTCTGATTTTAACACTGAAAGTCTCATATCTTGGGGAAAAATCCTTCAGTCCCAGGCAAACCAGACTTAATTGTTGAATGGAAGAAAAAAAATGAATTCTTTAGCCTTGTCCTTTATATGCTCTCTTATTACTTTACCCTGTCCCTTCATTGCACTTATGACAATTATTATTAAATTCTTAGTTGTATAAATAACTATCTCTTGTTTGCTTTCTCCACATTAAATTTCACAAAGGTAAGCACTTTGACTGTCTCCTAGCATCTAACAGAGTTGCACACAGTAAGTGCTCAATAAATATTTTAAATTATGCAATGAAGTTTGCTATAGTTATGTTATAGTTTTTTTTGCTACTATGAATGACATTTACACTGTACTTTATGTTAGATATTATAGGTACATAGAAAAGTTATTAATTTATATACATTTTAAATCTTTAAGTAGAAATTTAATTTATATTGTCTTCGTACATTTAGAGCATCATAAACTGTCAAGATATAAAAAGGATCTTAGAGACCATCCAGTTCATTTCTCTCATTCTTATAGATGAGAAACATTGAAGCCCAGACAGGTTAAGTCACTTGTTCAAAGTGACACAGCTAATTAGTGACAGAATCAGTCCAGGGACCAAGACTTTATTACTCTCAGAATAGTAATCTTTCCACACTGCTAATTAGAGATGATCACAGTTCCTTAGGCTATCATAGAGTTGTAGGATTCTGACTTAGATTCTTGTCTGTTTGGCTAATTTACTGTGTCTCAAGGCAAGTCACTGTAAATCTTTTCATGAGCTTCAGTACTTTCAACCAAATTTGTTTCCTTTTTTATTAAGAGTGTGCCATCACTTAACCCTCTAACTGGAGGGCAGAGCTCAGGTTTATTTTGCTTACCTTAATCCCACGTGCCTAGCACAATGCCTGGTATATGAGAACAATTAATGTAAAAAAAAAAAGTTACAGTAAGACTCCTGCTAATATAGTTAATATAATATAAAGGGCTATACTTTGAGTGTTTTGCATTAGCTTCTCTTTTGCTAGATTTAAAGTGTCTATTATATGTATACTCTATATCTTTGAATTTTTAGAAGAAAAAAGCCTATTTTGTGAGGGGCTAGATGCCAAAATCAAGTGTTATATCTGCAAATCTATAAAGGTGGTACAAAGGCAGGGGGCATCATTATCTGCTCAACTAAGTATGTTGAGCAGATATATAAGTACAAATATATAAGGATATAAGTATAAATATATATAAGTATAAATATAAAATATACACACACACACACACACACACACACACACCCCACATCTTCTTTATCTATTTGTGAAATCATAGGCACTTAGGTTGGTCCCACATCTTTGCAATTGTGACTTGTGCTGTGCTAATAAACATTTGCGTGCAGGTGTTGTTGTGGTAAAATTACTTTTCCTTTGGGTAGATACCCAGCAGCAGGATTACCAAAAATACTAAACTCCTTTCTCACTGGGACCCAGTAACATCTCCTTAAAAAGCCACTTGATGAAAAACTTGGATTGTTTGTTTTGAAGGCAGGGTGAACCATATTTTGAATCTATCCAGGTAAGATCACTTGCATGGAAGTAATCACAATAAGCTGGCTGGTGATATCAGGACTTGAAAGTGAACAGAGGCTTTGAATAGTTTTTATGGCAGAAAAGTATCACTCAATGTTTTATTTAATCTCAAATTTTTAATCAAATGAACAAATTAATCTTGATCACTTCTCTGGGAAGCAACTTTTCTTAAATTTGATAGCAATACTACCAAGAATTTTCTAGGACTATAGTAATTAGTAAGATGAATATAAAATATGGAAATTTCTGCATTGCTCAGGCTGTAAAACTTTGGGACCTGCTTTGTTTGTATGTTCTTGTCCTGAGCTGGGTATAATAATGATTCTTGAGAAAAACTCTGGGCTTTGTCTGGAACTATCCACTCTTGGTCTACCTTTCTGTGGAGAAAAAGGGATAGCTAAACAGGAGGGAGTACTCAGTAGGTTTCTCAGTTTCCATAGAAGAATGTCAACCTATCACCTGTTTATTTGATCTCTAAAGTTTAAGAATCCACCCCTGAAATCAACCACACAGAGTCTTTGCACTTTAGGTCCTTCTAAGAGTACAAAAGATTGAAATGACTCTTAATGACTAAAAAAAGCCTGGCTGGGAGAAAATTTACATAAGGAAGAATTATTGTAAAAAAAAAAAAAAAGCATTCTCTCTTTTTCTCCAGCTAGACCAGTTTTGATTAGATTCAAGCAGATCCATGAGAGTACCAACTACTTGGATCATATTTTCTAAACAGAGTGGATTTTACTATGTTGCTTTTTTAATGTCAAATCCTTGACTTTTATTGAAGGACAATACAAGAGAGAAGTGTATGAAACATGTTATTGCATCTCCTGCAATTATGATGTTGAGGATATTATATACTATATTATATAGTGATGATGATGATAAAAAGATAGTAATAACTGCAAAAGACAGCATTTGAGTGTTTACAATATTTCATTTAATAAGAAAATCACATATATGAAGCCCCATGTGAGAATTCCCTTTTAGAAAAAACTGCTCTGGAAAACGTGTAGCTCTCTTTGACAAACTTCTTTTGGCTTTGGTTGTCAGGAAATCCAGAACAAGCAGAAGCAACTCAATATGCTCATTTGACATATGAATTTTGTTCTATTTTTCTCCTGCTCTTGACGGATTAGTGTATACATTTCCTTTTACCGATTTTTAAAAATTCACGTATCATCATTTTATTACTTTGCTATAGAATCCTTCAAATAATTTATAGGATAAAAATAATAAATTAATAGATAAATAAGAATAAATGATTAATAAATCTGTATAAGGAGAAAAATTTAGATAGTAATATTCTCCCTATATGTATGTTCTGATGATCAAATGATTTAAAGTATATAAAACATCCAGCACTTGGCACACAGCAGGCCCTCAACTAATTTAAGTTCCCTTACCCAATCATTCTCTCAGATAAACTATAAAATTTGCCAATAACCACATCAGTCATGTGTACTTACTTCTCATCTTTTTTCCACAGTGAAAGCTGTTTTATAGGAAATTGTAATAGTTTTTCCCACTCACTCTATTGTCCCCTTAGAGAAATCTCAGAGTGACTTCTTTCCATAGAGGTAGGTAACTTCTGATTTCTACATAAAAGCTGCAGCAGGGGTTAAAGGAAGAGAGGAGAAAAATGATTTGCATGTGAAGCAGAGACCTCTCTAGCATAAGTGAAATGACTTCAGAAAAGAAGAGTGATGGTGGCACCAAGGTAGCTTTGGGAGTGCGAAGAGGATTATACCTAAAGGTGATATTATATGTAAAAGTTTTTATAAGCTATAGGTCTTAGATGTTCATTCCAACTACACTGGCAGTAATGGCATGAAGTTCTGTGTTGAGAATTCTAAAGTTACATCTACCCGGTATGAGAAAGCACACTGCTCAACTAGCAATATGTTATAGATGTAGCATAAAGGAGTGAGGACTGATGCTCCATATATACTATCCCTGTTTTAAACAAAACAAGACAATAATAACAATAATGATAATATTACGACAACCCTCAGTTATTATAGTCAGTGAAAGTTGCAAGATATATACACCCAAGTTCAATGAGAACAAAAGTAATGAAAGTCTTTTTCTGTTTTACTGATATAAATTATCATGCACCTTTTAAAAAAAATTCTCATAGACATTCTAAAGCATTATTCCTATGCAGAAAATACCAAATGGCTTTCAAGGTAAATTTTAGGAACTACTTCCAACAATGTTTGCTCCCTTAGAAATGTTATTATGAAGAAATAAAAAAAATTTCACCCTTATCAGTTATCTTTGCTTTGGAGTACACCAACCCAAACTTACACTTAAAACAACCACAATTATTAACTTTGCTTATGAAAGGTTTGGCGAGAAAAGCATGCCTCTGCTCCATGCAGCATCAACTGGGGCAACACAAAGGCTGGGGCTGACTCGATGGCGAGGGGCTGGATTCCTCTGAAGGCTTGCTCATCATGCACCTGATGGCTGTCAGCCAGTAATTCAGTGGAGTTGTCAGCCAAAACACTTAAACATGGCTCCTCCATGAGGCTGTTTGGCTTCCTCACAGTGAATAGGCTGGATTCCAAAAGCAAGCATCCCAAGAGACAAGAAATGGAAACTGCCAGTTTCTTAAGGCTTGGACCTGGAAACCGGTATACCATCACTTCATTGTTTTCTAATGGTCAAACATTCATAAAGCCCAGATTCAAAGGGAGGGGACATAGATCTACTCCTCAATGAGAGAAGTGACAAAGAATTTTGGCGTCATGTTTGAAAAGTGACACAAACTATCAAAATGGCTGAGGAAGGTGCAAAGAAAGATAGCAAAAGAGAAAGACCAAAGAAGGAAACTAGAAAGTAAATAAAGGAAATCAATCTATATAAAATATCAATCGGATGGTAATTCAAGATACAAAATGACTAAATAGAGGAAGCATTGAATTTGAAAGCATAAATAAAATAGGTATCAAGTATATGTAATACATATCCCATAATCTTCAGGATAAAGGATGTGGCCATATGGTCTGAACACTTAGAATAGTTTATGGTACAATAAAAGAAAAGTCTAGATGTATCACATCTGAAATTCCATAAAACATTAAAAGGACTGACAAAAATATCTAATAAAGTAAAACTACTAAGGGCTAATCATGCAAATCTACTCAAATTATATATTTTAAAGTCAAATATTGCTATAAATGAAGACTTCCCTGAACCAATTATATTAATAACAATAATTTCTTTTAATAGAAGAAAATATTAGTCTTGCTAGGCTCTTCATCTTGTCTAAGAAACAAAGATATAAAATTATTATATCCAAAATGACAAAAAGCAAATAGCTGTTGCTCTTTCTCTATAGTGGATTTTGGTTTAATCAACTTATATAACACTATTAATTAATAAGAATAATAATAAAAAATGAAAGTCAATATTTACTGAATTGTTATATATTACCAACTATTCTAAGTCCTTTCTATGTATTAACTTATTTAATGTTCAATATTAATAACCTATTTTTACCAGTGAGGAGAGTGAGGCACAGAGAACTTCAGTGATTATCTTAAGTCACTTAGTCGTAAATGATAGAGCCAAAACTAATCCAGGCAGTCTGACTTCAGAGTCCCAAACTAAATCCATTATATTCTATAAAAGGCAAACAGTAACAGTACACATGATTGGAAAAATATTCTTCATATTCCTCGAAGAATACTTCAAATGCACAGTAGAATCTTTCAAGCTAGATCGTTTCATCAAAAAAGAGGAGAATGAGGTAAATAATAGAATGAAATAAATTTAAGACTTCACAGTTTCTCAATCCCCACACATTTGGAAATAGGAAGCAGGTCATAGAGGTATAAATCAAAGAAAAGAGAGATAGTCATAATATATTCCTGATTTTCCTATCTCATATAATTTTCAAGTAAAAATAATGAGAAACATTCACTGTTTGCCCTGGAACATACACAGGGACTATGGAGGATACTTTTAACAATGAAATCATGAAGGACACCTAATGGAACCTATACTGAATATGTTTATAGTAGATCCATTTGTAGTCCTCAAAGTGTTAACCTTGAACAAATTTTCATTTCATCCCATCTAATGAAGATCAAAGTTAACCCCTTAGAGAAGGTATTTGCTTGCAAGAAAATGACACTCAAAATTTATAACCTGTTTTTTTGTTTAACATGATCAAATTCCAGAAAGCCTAAACAAAAATGGATAGTTTTTTTCCCCTGAAAATCAGAGAGAAATTAAGCATAAGAATTAATTCTAAGAATGTTCCTATATAATTACTCTTCCAGGTCAATAATGGCGGATTATTAAATTTTTGTCTTAACCCTTTAAGAAAATGGGTTTTTAGAGTGAGGGGGATTCAGAAAGGGGCATGCCCCTGTATGTGTTAACTTAAAAAAACAAATATAAAAACACTGTTGACAAATGAAGTTCCATAAAAGAAAAAAAAAAAGAGGAAAAAAACCCCACTTAATATATGTACTGTTCTTAAGGTGATGAAGATGGTTTTTAGAAGTTATAAAGAGACAAAGTCCAGTAGAAGAGGCAGACATGAAAATCCATTTTGTAACAGTGTAGTATTAAGTTTTATAATACAGATACGTAAAGAAATACAGAAGAGGAACATAGCTCTAACACAGTCTGATAGAGAATAACTGAGACTTTGAAAAAGACGGTAACACCTCAAGTTAGTCTTAAAGGATGGGTAAAATTTAGCCAAGAAAAGGAACCAAACATCCGTCTCTGAAATAATAATTTGAAGCATTTATATTTTATGATTCTAGTAGAGCTTATTGCAGTTATACCAAGCAGGACCAAGAATTATGAAATAAGAATAAAAAGCATTCAAATCATATATATTATGTTTCTTATCCTTCCTCCTTATTTTTCTCCTTCTCTGTTTTTTAACCAAACTTCCAAAGTATCTTTTATGAGATAGTACTCCTTTAAGCAATGAAGATAGGAAAATAAAGGAAAAACAAATCCCTTCATAATATCTTTAGGCAAGTTGGAAATTAAGTCTTTTTTCTTATACACATGAAAGAGGTTTTTTAAAAAAGTTTAGCTATCATGTTATCTTTAGGATAAAAATGACAGATAACAAAGATCTCTATGGCTCACAACTGAAAGCAGAATAAACATTGATATTGCTGGATATCTTAAATACATACACTGAAACTCTGGTGAATGAGGAAAAGGTGAATGGGTTGGGAAGAGCTATGTTCCATCATTTATAAATATTTATTGGTCATAATAAAAAATTCATATTCAGAATATATAAAGAGTTCCTTCAAATCAATATGAAAAAACAGATAACAGGAAAATGGGCTAAACACTTAAGTAGATACTTCATAAAATTAAAAATGCAAATGGCTAATAAACATGAAAAGCTGGTAAACCTTTTTGGTAATCAGTAAAATACAAATTAAAAATAAAATGACTTAAGTTTGGCTAAAATTAAAAAAAAATCTAGCAATACTAAGTATTGTTGAGAAGGTAGAGCAATGGGAACTCTTACATACTACTGGTGAAAGAACAAACTGGTCTAACCACTTTGGAAAAGTTTGACATTGTCTAGTAAACTTGAAATTGCATACATTCTATGATGCGGGAATTCCAGTCTTAGCTATGGAGCGTAGAGAAGATCAGTCTACGCCAGAACACTGACTTTTACGAGAATGTTCAAAGCAGCATTGTTCATATTAGCTCCAAAGTGATGACAACCCAAAAGGCCATCAATAGCAGAAAGGCTTAAAAAAAACTACAGAATGTTCATACAATGAAATATTATATAGCACAAAATGAACACGTTATAGCTACATGCAAATAGATGAATCTTAAGAACAAGGTTGAGAAAAAGACCCAAGAATGCACACTGCATGATTCCAGTTCAAAACAGGCAAAACTTAACTGTGGCGCTTAGCAATACACAGTTAGTGAAACCATAAAGAAAAGCAAGAAAATGGCCAACATAAGAGAGGGGAAGGTGGTAGTTCTGACAGGAAGGAGAATGTGGAAGTACTTCCGAGGTGCTGGCAAAGGGCTGTTTCTTGATCTGAATGGTGTACCACAAGTATTTCTTCTTAATAACGCGGTGATCTATACATTTACCTACTTTTCTGTAAGTGAGTTACAGTTCACATTACAAAAGGTCAGAGAAAAATCCTAAGGGAAATTGTAAAATGCTGACTAGCTGAAATTACAGAAGAGCTGAGTAATTTTTACAAAAATAGATAGATACTTATTGAGCACCTCCTATATACCAGCAACTATGCTGGTGTTTTAGGACAGAGTATACAAAAGAAGCGAAGTCTGACTCAATAAAGGTCTGAGAGAGAAAGGTTAAACTAAGAATCACAAAAATCATATTTAATTAAAAACTGTGTTGATTGCTATGAAGGAAAAGTTTATGATGCTTTGAGAGAAGCTGTTAAAATCTAGTGTTAGGTGTCAGGAAGGCTTCACTGAGATATAAAACTTAAGCTGAAACCTTAATAATGAGCCTCAATTAATCTGGGAGAGAGGGAGGAGGAAAGTACTTCAAGCAGATGGAAAAAATACGCAAACCACGGAACTAAAAGCAGGCCAGTGGGTTAGATTTTAGTAAAGTGTGGTACAAGATGAGGCTGGAGAAGAAGACACAGGCAAATCATGGAAAAACTTGTAGCTCTATTAAGAATCCTGAAATTTTATCCTAGGGCCAAATGGAAGCCACTGAAGAGGTCTCTGCAGGAGAGTGATAGGACCCAATCTGCAGTATAAGAAGAGCATTTTGGAGGCTCAGTAAGAAATGGATTATAAGGGCACAAGACTGTGTGGACCAATGAGTTAGAAGGCCATTGCAATAGTCTGGGCAAGAAATGATGATGACTTGCCTGGGATAAAGGCAGGGAAAATGGGGTTAATGGAAAGATTAAAATAAATTTTATGAGGCAGAATCTACAGAGTGTGGCAATAGAATGGATATGGCAGGCGACGAACACACCAAACTGCTGTTTGAGCAACTAGAAAGACATAATGGAGGGACACTGAAAAAGAAGCAGGTTGAGGTCCAGGGTAGAAAGAAAAAAGAATTCAGGACAACTTTGCCAGTTTGATATTTAAATAGAGATGACCAGCAGTGACTATGTAAGTCTGAAGCTCAGACGAGAGGTATGGGTTGGAACTTAGAAGCCATTGCACATAGATGGTATCTGATGTCCTGGGAATGGATGAGATCACTTAAGATGAAACTGAGGAGAAGAAAATACGTGAGCACAGACCATGCTATAAGGAGCACTTAGGAGTTAGGTAAAGAAGGCTAAGATTGAGAAGGAGCTTATTAATGGACTAGGACTGAAAATAGCGATCTATGACATGCAAGATTATTATCTGGTTAATGAATCTGGTTTCAAGATACAGTGCAAGTGTGGAAGACAGTCTTTGTTAGCTTAATAATTACATTTTGAAAATATTGACAACTTAATTTTTAAATTAAGTAAAATACCTTTATGCAATAGTCAAACATCCAAAATGGAATTTAATCCTCCCTCGACCCTGTTCGACCCTGCTTCATCTACCTTGTTTAATGTTATCATTATTTAGACAGTTTTGCCTCTCTTATACTCGATCATTTTGATAATCTATATAATAGTAAACTCATAAATAATATTTTTCATTTTATCTCCTTTATTTTTATTATTACTGTTGTTCCAGTTATTGCTTTTGTCATCTCATTCACAGGACAACTCATCATTAACTTTATGCTTCCAAAGTTACCTTCCGAAAGCATAGTTCATGTCACATTACTCTCTTTGTGGATAAAGGCAACAGCACCCAAGAGCCTTAATGAGCATCTACCATGTGCCCCATTCTTCCAGGATGGGGGATGTTACTGAACAAATAGGCAAAATTCCTTCCCTTATAGAGCTTACTATCTAGTAGGAAAGCCTAATGCTAAACGACTAATCAGGCATAGAATACAGTGGTAGGGAGTGGTGAGTGCTATAAAGAAAAATAAAGCAAATAAATTTAAAAAATAGATAAATCAAATAAGAACAAACAGAACAAATCCTTCTATCTTCAACTGATCCTCTAACAAGTTTCATGTATGCCTATATTTGTGACCTTATTTCTTCTGTCTTATATTACAGTATTTTACAAGTTTATTTTTTCCTAGCCTATAAGTTCCACGAAGCAGGGACTGTGACCCTTTTTATCCCACTCACATTGCACTTATTGAATTCAAATGCGGCATTTTTTACTAAGTCATCAGTGTTCTTAAAAGAAGCCAAGAAATCTTAATTCACTCTGAATCTGCAGTCCCCAACCCCTGGTCCGTGGATTGGTACCCCGTGGCCTGTTAGGAACTGGGCCGAACAGCAGGAGATGAGTGGCAGGCCAGTGAGGGAAGCTTTATCTGCATTTACAGCTGCTCCCCATAAGCTCTGACTCCTGTCAGATCAGCGGTGGTATTAGATTCTTACAGGAGTACGAACCCTACTGTAAACTGTACATGTGAGGGATCTAGGTTTCATGCTCCTTATGACAATCTAATGCCTGATGATCTGATGTGGAGCGGAGGTGGTGATGCTAGCACTGGGGAGCAGCTGCAAACACAGATTATCATTAGTAGAGAAGTTTGACTGCACAATAAAAGGAATGCACTGGATCACATCTCTCTACCCCCAGTCCATGGAAAAATTGTCTTCCATGAAACTAGTTCCTGGTGCCAAAAAGGTCGGGGACTGCTGCTCTAAATGATTATTAATTAAAATGTAAACAAAATCTGCAATTTGCTCATTTTTTTCCTGCAATGTCTATTTGCCCCTGCTTATTCCTTAGCTATAACATGCGGTCTTAGTAATGTTCAGAAACTAATGTTTATCAAGATAGCAAGTTAACAGACTGTGTCTGCATTACCACTTCTGTTCTCTGGCTGGATGGCCTTTATCAGGAGGCTCAATATGCCAGCGTTGACTAAATTTAGCAAAGTGATAAACTGTGCTTGTGTTTACTCTTTGATTTCTAAGTATAACTACCATATTTTCCACATGGCTTTGATGACTAAAAGTCACAGTTAAATAAATCAATCATAAGGTTGAGAAAATAAGTATAGTACTGGCACAATTAACCAGCTGATCAAAGTATCAAAAATCTATCTCAGTATGGGGAAGAGGGCCTAGTGGAATGCCTGTTTTGAAAAAGTTCCTTGGGATATTGTGTATCATTCCCTGACCAACCCCACCCTCTCTCACCTAATCTCTTCATTTCGCAGATAAGAAAGGTAAGACCCAGAGAGATTACCTAACGTGTAAAAGTCATATGAGTAAATGAAAGGCAAAGCCAGGATTACAATTCAGAACAGCTGTCCCTTGTTCTGTCAGCGTTCTTTTCGCTAACCTTGCATTTCTCAAACTGGGTCCTCACAAAATCTATGACCTAGGCCCAGTAAGACTGAAAGATGCTGTGTTAAGTAGAAAAGGATTACTTCGGAATTTCTTAAAATCTAAAATATGCAAATATATGTTGAAATTCTCTAAAAGAAGTATGCAGGATTTTCAAATGTATTTGGTGTTAGGTGTTTTTTTGGTTTTTGGTTTTTTTTTCAAAGAACTCTTATTAATGAAGCAACATAGAAAATGGTAGATCAGGGAACTTAAATCTGCCTCCTTTATTTTCAGCTTAGTTTGACTTCATTAAAATATATTCATAAGAATCCTAGGATACACAGTTTACATATTACAAAGAATCTCTGAATTAATTTTACTAATCTGCCAAATAATGTCAGTTGGGAGGCGATTCTTAATTTTTAGTTAGTGGTAGGTTCCATGAGTTTATTACTCAAATGTGATTTTTTTTGATCGCTAAGAAATACTGGTCATTACATGTACATTTCGACACATGCAAAAATAAACTACGTGTGTTTAAATTAGTTATAAAATAAAGCAAATTAATGACATTTTTAGTAGATCTTAGTGAGTCTCTAAAGATATCCACATTTCTAAAATTAATCATCTTTTATTCCCATTTCATGATGAAGGCATTTGCAATCTCCATTTCTGGCAAATTTAAACTTTCTTACTTTGACAACAGGAATGTTTGATTTCAATTGCTTTAAAACAAATTGCAAAAATCAATAACAAAGAGGACAACGTAGTTTTGAGTCTGTGATAAAAATAGGTAGTAAAATGCTACTGGTTATACAGGATCTGTTGTGAATAGGTCAGCTCAAGGTCCCAGGTAAACATCTTGTTTGTGTCCTGAAGCCTTGTTTTCTGCATGTCTTATACTCTCAGTACGGTCCTCCTACTCGGGTCTAAACATCGGGCCACTGCACCCTATCGATCTTCTTTAAATCTCCAGAATAATAAATTTCAAGGCAACACAGCAGAAGCCGACTAAAGCCCTTTAATTACATCACTGCTGAAAGGAAATCATTGATCAATGGCATTATGGGAAAATAAACTGCCCCCCAAACCAGATCAAAGTCAATAAAATAGCTGACTAGCTGCCCCATTTGGGACTTCCGCTAGATTAGTGCTCATGGACAAGCAAAAGAGACGATTCTAATGCATGCTGCTTACTATCTTTTTGAAGCTCTCCCTGGCAGGTGTCATGCTCTGAGCATGGTTTTTGATTACTCTAATTAAATATAATATTATCAACAGATCTTTGTATTGATCCTTAAAATCTCCCCTTCTAAATGAAAAATTAAAAGCCTAGAGAGAGGGCTTCATAGGGGACCAGGTTACTTTAATGATTTTACTCCTTTGTCAATTTTCTTATATTATAATATTCTAATATTTATCAATATCAAGGTACCAATTACCTTAGGAATTTTAAATAATATGCAAAAGGAATAATTTTAAAACTTGTTCTTCCTGAGATTAGATAAATCCTTTTCAGTTTACATAAAGTTGTATTCCTTCGTTAAAGTCTAAATAATTTTTCCTATTAAGTGTTGCTAACTATGCTGGTCACTGTTCCTTATTGATGATATTATTTAAATATATTGCCCAATACCTATAATGCAATATTGCAAAGAATTCTTTTTCTCAGGTGATTAGTTCAGAAAACTGTGAAAACATTTTAAGAAAATAATTTTATAACCGTTTATAAATAGCTTATAAATAATAATAGCTTATAGTTTATAGTTTTCAAATAGGCAATATTATTTCAATGTTTCAAATCCTATTAATTCTGTACGTGCCCATTTCAAATGTTTTCTTCTGTTTGCAAACAAATAAGAAAGCCTCAAATCTCTCTTCAAAAAGGAGAAAGTATACATTTATAACATGAAATATTTATAAGCTTATTGACATTTGAGTTTTCATGTAAAATTTCAGAGTTGTTAATAAAATGTAATTTTATCTTTAAAATAAATGTGAGAATTTTAAGAATGTAAATTTAAGAATATACAAGGGGAAACCTAAAATATCAGATACAATGCCTCACTTATGGGTATTACTTTAGCTACTCGACCTAGCAAAAGCTAATAGCCATGCCTTCTTCCCAGACTACATTTCTTCTTATTCATTCCCTATTCCCTCAGGTGGTTCTCATTGCTAATGCCCAAATGGTATCAACCTGTTGTTTAGCACATCTATGAAAAGGCTAGCCTGCTGGCTAATTTACCAAGGGATTAAAGCCCTGAAACCACTTCAATCTGCTACTTTGTTTCCATGTAAAAGCCTTACCCATGACACCAGTTCCCTCATGTTAAAATTGAAAATCTCTTTAAAAGAAAGAAAAATCCAATGTAAAAACTGTTTAATAGAGAAACTCCATGCCAGAAATAATATTTTGCACCCTTGAACAGTGCTATGGAATTGCATTCTGTTAGTTCTCAAGTACTGCTTTATACATTAAAAAGAATTTCATGTATTAAATGTTTAGCAGTTCATAAAATTGACAGAATTAACCCAGGTACCAATGGTGGTATGGGGGGTGGGGGATGGTAAGAGTGGCATGAAGATTAATGTAAAACTGCATGTAGGTATAGTTCATCATTGTAGCAAAACATTTAATTAAAATTCACATTTGTGTGCATTTTGCTGAATGACAAAACATTATGATAACTACACTAATTCACACTGGAAAATGGAGACTCCACAAAATAAATAAGCAACTCTCAGAATTTCTGAGTTAATAATACTAATGAACTAGCGATTCATTATTCTCATAAAAATTGATAGGTACACATAGCAATTTTTCTACATGTGAAAAAATCTGCTGGCTCTATTTTTTAAAAATCAGAATAAGCTTTAAGTTGACATATTTTATGCAGAAACATTTACATTTATTTCCTGCTCTGTTAAACTTTAATTATTAATAGTATAGTAATAATCACGGTGATATTCTTTAATGACTTCTTTACTCCACGAAAATCATTACAATAGTTAGCATAAAATTTGTGCTAAGTGGTCATTAAAACATTGAAGAAAAAACCAACTTTTTAAGATGAGTATTCAATACCTGAGTTGAGTGAGAGAAAATTGAACAAACCAAAAAATGTAGTCTTATTGAAGAACAAAAGACTAAAATGCAAGTGCATATTCATTACATCCTTGCTATACTTCAGGAAATCTGTTTCACCAATAACCTCAGGATTATCAGAATTAAAGTAGAACTGTATATTAAAAAGTATGAGTTTCCACTTTAAAGTAATCTCAATTTTCTATTTAAATTTTTTCCCCAGGCAAGTTGAAAACAAATTTCAGTAAATTTATTAGACAAGCCATTATTTCACAATATTCCACTAATGTTTATTTATAATAATTTGGAGAAGTGAGGGAGAAAAAAGCAAAATGCCAAAGAGTCGACCCAATAAGAGCTAAATTATGAATTATTTTACAGTTTGTAGCAGTGACCTGGAATAGATCATTCGGAGGGGAAGAAAAATATTATTGTTTCTCTCTTCATTTCTTTACTATCATGATTAGTGTCCCTTGTCCCTATTGGTGCCAACAGCACAGATTTGCTGGAATGAAAAACAATGCCAGCAACGGATGCATCAGTGCCAAAGGCTTAAGAGAAAATGAATGTGCTCTAAGTTAGGATCTGTGTGATATTCAAATTCAAAGTACTTCACATAAGGACAAGACACTCAAGGTCCCATTTCAATCACAATTTTATTATAGCAACAAATATGAAATTCAGACTGCCAATAAAAATACTGAATTTGATGTACTTCTGTGCAAAATTCATGGCCTTGAAAGATACTCTGCAAGCTGTCACCCCCAAGGACCATAATGGATTTGTCTTTAAAGAAAAATGTTTACAGTATGAATTACCAAATATATTTTATGTACGTTTCCACATTTTAAATCAAGAAACATAAATTACTTTTCTTACTTGACATTTATTGACAAAATTCACATTAAGTGAAATTTTGAGAAGCTCCTTAATCAAGTTTTATAATAATGAAATATATTTTAAGTATTTCTTTTCTACCAAAATGAATGTGAAATTCCTTTTTTATAGTTCATATTATGAATTGCTATGCTGAATTTTATAAGGTCCAAATTTAATAATCATTAAACAAAAGTCTCTTTTTAAATCACTCATAAAATAGAAACATATTAATGATCAATGCCAGTAAAAATAACTTCCAGCTTAGTCTTTAAGCAATAAGGAAAACTGTTTCTTGATTCTCATTTATTTTAAATAAGTCAAGAAAGATGTTAACTAGAAAAACAGAATGATTTTCTGCATTTATGTCTCCATTCAGGTGTATTTCCTAAAAACAGAACTCTTGAGGCATACAACTGCTAAATTTTACTTCTGATTAAAATAAAGTTTGAAGTAACCAGACATATTACTGATTACATCCTTTTTATCCTCACAGAAGTAATTCATTTTAAATTTTTTTAATTTAGAGAAAAAACAAGAATGAGCTATACAATGGAGAACAATTTCTACCAACCCCCATAATTCACCAAAACCAGACTACTCCTGAGTCTCTAAAAAAGAAAGCAAGACATTGGATGCAAAGCTTCAACAAACTATTATTACACGCTTTTCCAGTCCATTAAAAGAAAGTAATTTAATCAGTTTATAGTTTCTCAGGAAAATCTCATTCAGAGAAATTTTATTCCCAGCTATCTAAATAGTAAATAGCTATTATCCTTTCAAAATGAATTTTTGCTTGCCAAGGGCAAACCCATTGCTGTTATTGTAGAGCTCTGTCAGAGAAACAAGAAGTTAAAAAGGTTATAAAGATAGCATTAACGTCATGGGACTGTCTTGTCAGGACTCAAAAATGCTTCATAATTGAGGGTTTTATTCAAAGTGTATTAGTACCCATATAAACACAGCACAGTTAACACGATGCTTTATGTTTCATTTTGTTACAACCCAGAAAAATCACCTACAAACAGCCGAATACTGTAAATGTATCTGCTGGAAAGCACAATTCATTTTATCATCTGGCTCTAGCTTGAGTCTTTAAAGAAGATGTCAATAACACACATACAGCTGAAAGGCAAATTGGTTGGAGATCCAACCAATGAGAACAACAGAGAAAAGTATAAATGATAGCTAATTGGTCCTGACAGCATGTACCTTTGATAGAAGTATAAGAGTAAGCAAAGGACAAATGTTCTTTATTTAATTTATATATTCTAATTTAAAGAGAAACTGCTATAAAATAGCTTATGTTAGTGTTTATTAACATAAAAAATGATGATTATCCTGAAACAATAGACAATAAGAAGCATAAAATATCCTGCCTTTATCATACTTTTAGCTTACTGATGATTTACAGTAATAAAATTATCATCCTTGCTAATTTTCTGATTTTGGAGCTACTGAATTAATTGCATAGAAAATATTTTACTAATTGTTTTAAGTTTAGTAAACATATGATACAATTCTTGAAATTTTTCATGTGTGAGCTCTAACAAATACATAAAAATCACTTAAAAAATCTTTAAAGATACACTTGCCTCAAATTTCTGAATATCAATGACACTACGCCTATACTTTCTTTAGATCATTATTAATATAAACATGGACACATAAAATTATAAAAAGTAGCCTGATGAGGGTCTGATTTACCTAAAATGTTCATCTTTCAGTACATCAAATATAAGCTGAGTAGTAGAGAGAAAAAACTTCTCAGTGTCAGATATTTTCTGACTGGGGAAGAAATTGGATGGTCAAACTTTAGGTTGAACAGCAAATGTCAAGTAGATGACGGAAGCACTGAAATAATTAAATTCTAGCTACAATTACTCAAGATAGATCCCACTAACCCAAACAAGTCTGCCTAGGGAATTCCGTTCTGCCTTCAAAGCCCAGCCCTGGCATCATCTTCTCCATTCACTTTTCCTAAAATATGCCCACTATTCCCCTTCCTCTATGCCTGTGTAAAATTCTGCTATTACACTTAGTACACTGAGTGTCTTCAGATAGGGGGTGTGAACTGTTCATTTCCATATACTTAGCACCTATCATGTTATCTATAGACACAGTAAAGGTTCAGTAAATGTTCACTGAATTGGCAATTAAACCATTATCTTATTTGAACTGAAGTTCAGGGTAATTTGTTTCTGTGAACTGGCCAAAGACCTTATCACATAGATTTCAGTAAGTCTTCACATCTCTATTTATTATATATAGCAATTAAACATAAACACCTCACATACCACTGTTCCTTTACTTGAAAGAAAATCTGAAGTGATTCAGAAATGATACTGCTGGAATCTATACACTTAGTTAAGTTTACCAAATGCCAGTATTTGCTAATAGGAAAAGCAATTCTGGATGCAGATCTTAAAGTAGCTATGTAAATCATCAACAATTAAATTTAGGAAACAAAAAACAGTACTCAGAACATACAATTTCTTAGTCACCTTCTTTTAGTTCCTTTGCAATCCTGTTTTTCACCTAGATGTTTCTCTTTCCTATTCCAATCCCTAAGTAAATACATACATGAATAAACAAACAAACAAAGACATGGTGAGAGGAGCTGTTTTATGGTGCCAGCCTGGAAAAACAGATTACACTACCAGTGAGACTGAGGAAAGGCTGTAGATAGAGACAGGCAAAGGGTTTTATTCTGATGATATTCTTTCTCTAAATATGCAATCAGAGAAGAATTATCAGACATCTCTGCCAATTACAGTCATGTATCACTTAGTAACAGGGATATGTTCTTGAGAAACATGTTGTTAGGCAATTTTGTTGTGTGAACATCATAGAGTGTACTTACACAAACCTAGATGGTATAGCCTACTGCACACCTAGGCTCTATGGTATAGCCTATTGCTCCTAGGCTACAAGACTATACAGCATGTAACTGTACTGAACACTAGAGACATGTGTAACACAACAATAAGTATTTGTGTACCTAAAGTTATCTGAACACAGAAAAGATACCACAGAAATACATTATACAAAATTTTAAAAAGGTACTTCTCTATAGGACACTTATCATAAATGGAGCTTGCAGGTCTGGAAGTTGCTTATGGTGAGTCGATGAGTGAGTGGTGAATGAATGTAATAGGACATTACACTACAACAGACTATAATAACACTGTACAATTAGGGTGTAGTAAATATATTTTTAAAATTTTCTTTCTTCAATAATAAATTAACCTTATTAGCTTGCTGTAACTTTTTAACTTTATAAACATAAATTTTTAAAAACTTTTAGACTCTTATAATAACACAGCTAAAAACACAGACACTCCTAATTTTTTGCATGTGTTGATTTATATCAAATTGTGATGAGATCTCAACAGGCTGAGTGCCTGTATTTTAGGATGTGGCCTCAAGGATTTGTTTTAAAAAAATCAACTTTTACGGGATTGAAACTTAACTAAACATACTACCACATGCATCTAACTGTGCTTTGCAAAAATCTTAATAAACTACTTGTACTTTTAATTTGCTGACACTTTTGAATGTTAAGTGATGAGTTTAGTATAGAAAAAAATCAGAATATCTGGCAAATGGAGGAAATTAGGCAATATTATTTCTGTTCTGCTATAGTTATACAAATGATTAATCTTTTTAAATAAAGCAAATCCAGTATGGATATTTCTCATTAAAAAGCACAAACATATTACATAGCTATACAAATATCTTCTTTCTTTATATCATTATTCTATAAACTTTTTCCTATTTTTAGTTTTTTTTATGTTTAAAATTTTTTGTTAAGAACTAAGACACAAACACACACATTAGCCTAGGCTACACAGGGTCAGGGTCATCAGCATCACTGTCTTCCACCTCCACATCTTGTCCCACTGGAAGGTCTTCAGGGGCAAAAACATGCAAGGAGCTGTCATCTCCTATGATAACAATGTCTTCTTCTAGAATATTTCCTGAAGGACCTGCCTGAGGCTGTTTTATAGTCAACATTTTTTTTATAAGTAGAAGGTGTAGACTCTAAACATAAAAAGTATAGTACAGTAAATACATAAACCAGTAACATAGTTGTTTATTGTCACTATCAAGTATTACGTACCATATGCAATTGCATGTGCTGTACTTTTATATGACTGGCAATGCACCAGCATCACCACAAACACATTAGTAATGTGTTGCAGTACAATGTTAGGAAATCTATGACGTTACTAGGCCATAGGATTTTTCTAGCTCCACTCTAATCTTATGGGACCACTGTGGTATACAGTTGCTCGTAGACTGAAACATCATTATGTGGCACATGATTGTACATAACTCTATAGTACACTGTTACAAAAAGTAAATTCTAGTATTTGTTGGCAAATCTGATGAAATATGTCTTTGATCCACTTATGTATCCATGGGCACTTGGGTTGTTTCCACATCTTTGCCATTGTGAATTGCACTGCTATAAACATTTGAGTGCAGGTGTCTTTTTTATAGAATGTCTTTTTTTCCTTTGAGTAAATATCAAGTAGTGAGACTGCTGCATCAAATGATAGGTCTACTTTTAGTTCTTTTAGGTATCTCCATACTCCTTTCCATAGAGGTAGTACTAGTTTGCAGTCCCATCAACAGTGTATGAGTGTTCCTGTCTATCCACATTCATGCCAACATTTATTGCTTTGGGACTTTTTGATAAAAGCCATTCTCACTGGAGTTAAATGATATCTCATTATGGCTTTGATTTCCATTTCTCTCATTATTAGGCATGTTGAGCATTTTTTCATGTTTCTTGGTCATTAGTCTATCTTTTGAAAAGTTTCTGTTCATGTCTTTTGTCCACTTTTGAAAAAAATTTTTTTTTTAATTTCAGTGGTCATTTGATTTTTTTCTTGCTGATTTGCCTGAGTTCTTTATAGATTCTAATTATGAGCCCTTTATCAGATATATAGCATGCAAATATTTCCCCCCATTCTATAGGTTGTCTATTTGCTGTAATGATTGTTTCCTTGGCTGTGCAGAAGCTTTTTAATTTGATCGGGTTCCCCATTTATTTATTTTTGTTGTTGCTGTGATTGCTTTTGGGGTCTTCTTCATAAATTCTTTACCTAGGCCGATGTCTGTAAGAGTTTATCCAACATTCTCTTCCAGAATTCTTCTGGTTTCCTGTCTTAGGTTTAAGTTTGTTATCCATAATGAGTTGATTTTTGTGAGTGGTGAGAGGTGTGGATCCTGTTTTGGTCTTCTTCATGTGGTATATGCATACCATGGAGTACCACTCAGCCATGAAAAAAATGGTGAACTAATACTTCTTGTATTAACCTGGATGGAACTGGAGACCACTCTAGTAAGTGAAGTATCACAAGAATGGAAAAACAAACACCACAGGTACTCACCATTAAATTGGAACTAATCAGTTAACACTTATGTGCACATATGGAAATAACATTTATTGGAAATCAAGTGGAGGGAGTGGGAGGAGGGGATGGGTAAATTCACAAGTAACAGGTACAATGTACACGATCTGAGGGACGGGCATACTTAAATGGTACAAAAATACACTGTACCATTTGTTGGACTCAAATGGTCCAAAAGCAATTTATATAACCAAAACATTTATATTCCCATAATATTCTGAAATAAAAAAGGAAGAAAATATAAATAAATAAAAATAAAAGCATGCAAAAAACTCTCCATATCAATCATAATACACTTTCAAATGATTTGTAAATTAAAAAAATAAAAATAAAGAAGTATGTCTTTGAAGTTCTATCAGTTAGAATAAGATTAGTAAATAATTGTAGATATCCTTCATCAATGTTTTCACTATTCCTTGTTACTCTATTTTTGAAGGAAGACTTGTTTTCAAAAATTCAAAAACAATTCTTGCTGACTGGAGGAAAATAAGTAATACAGAAGTGTATAAAGTAAAATCAGGAAGTGTCTGCCCTTAGTCCCATCTCACAGGGCTGGTCCACAGTTTGGCATGGAGAAGGCAACGTTGCACAATGGGTAAGAACATACTCTAGAACCAGATGTCCACAAGGACTTTCTGCAGTGATGAGAATGGACTAAATTATCTGTGCTGCCCAAATAAGACAGCTACCAGGCACATGTGTTATAGTTACTGAACACTTGAAATGTGGCTGGTATGAATGAGAATGTAAATTTCTAATTTCATATGATCTTAATCAATTTAATTTAAATGTAAGTAGTCCCATGTTGTTAATCCCATCTCTTGCCCTTTCCAGATGTGTGATCTCAGGCAAGTAACAACTGTATTTCTCAGTTTTCCCTTTTTAAAAAATGGGGATAATAGTATTTATCTCATAAGATTGTAGTAAGGATTATAGAATCCATGTAAAGACTTTAGAAGTGCCTGAACATGATAAAAATTTACTTTTTTAAGTTCAGTAAAATATATGTAATTCAAATATATTTATATATATACACATATACATATACATTCATAAATATATGTACCATTTCATTTTTAAAAACAGGATCATACTATTTTTACTATCCTGAAAATTAGTATTTTCAACCAACAATGTACTGTAGACTCCTTGTACATCAGGAGACCAAATACTTATTGAGCACTGTGTCCAGTACTGTCCTGGGTGATTAGGACATAGTATTGAACAAGTTAGACATGATCTCAAGCTTCATAACAATAAACAAGTAAAATAATTAGGTTGCTATAAACAGTGGGAGAAGGGATAGCTACTATTAATAACAGTAGACAGGGAAGCCCTCTATGTGGAGGTGAGAACTTACTTTCATCATTTTATAATTCATGGCTTGCTCATTGATAAGGTCGGAATGTTTGTGTTCCCTTAAAAATTCATGTTGAAACTTAATCCCCAATTCAATAGTATTAAGAGCTGAGGCCTTTAGGAGGTGATTAGGCCAAAAGGGCTCTACCTTCATGAATTGGATTAGTGCCTTATCAAAGGGCTAGAGGGAACTAGCTAGGCCCCCTTTCCCCTTCCGTTCCTTCCACCATGCGAGAACTCAGTGTTCAAGGTGCTATCTTGGAAGCAGAAACCTGGCCCTGACCAGATATACTGAACTTGATGGCGCCTTGATCTTGCACTTTGAGCCTCCAGAACTGTGAGAAATAAATTTCTGTTCTTTATAAATTACCCACTCTCAAGTATTTTGTTATAGCAGTACTAACAAGCTAAGACACTCCCTATTGAAGAGTCCCATATTATGCCTGAGTTTTAGTGCATCCCACAGACTCTGGCTGACTTATCCCCAATACTGTCATCTTTTCCCTCCTCCACTCCTCTTTTCTCTCACTCCCACCAGAGAGGTCACCGCATGCCTAACATGCCCTGCCCTCCCTCCACCTCCAGTTCGCAGCTACCAAGCCATCTGATACCCCATTCCCAAGTTTCACCCAATCTCAGCACCTACCCCATCCCCAACCTCGCTGTACATGAGCCTCATCCCATCTTGGAACCTCATATTATTCTTGAGCTTCCTATCTTCTCTAAAATTGTTCACCTATTTCTAAATATCAATATAACCTAATTTTTCTGTCTCCTTTTAACCAATTCTGAATCACAAGGGGGTGACATTTAAGATAAGACCCTTTACATAAGTCAGCCATGGAAAGAGCAGAGAGAGGAATATGACATGGAGAAGGGAGGGAGAAGATCAGTTGCAAAGGTTCTGAAGTGGGGAAAAGCGTATTGAATTTGCTTAAAAAAAAGACACTGTGACTGGGTCATATTAGCAATTCATTTACTGTTTCCATTAGTACTAGACATTAAAGTTGTCTCCAATCTTTCACTATAGCATATAACGCTGTGATATACATCCTTCTACACAAATCTTTGAGCTATGTATTAACATTTCTGTAGAATGTTTTCTAGAAATTGAATGCTGGGTCATTTAAATTTTGGTAGGCACTACAAACTCACTGGCAAAATGACTCACAGGGTATGACATCAAATGGTTTTTCCATCTCCATATGTATGTGTATCCATATACACACACATACGCTATGTAAAACAGCATAACATAAACGTGAAATTAACCAAGAATCAAACTCACTATGTCACTAGAAGCCGAGATAAAAAATTCCATTACTTGTCTCTTCCCAAGTCCATTATTTTCTAGATTAAGTTACTTGTATTGGTTAGTATGAACTTTCTAAAACAAAGGGCAATCAAGTTCTAGTGGGGCTTTGCCAAATGTTTCCCTAAGAACTGATGCAGCTGAGTGCAGTGGCTCATGACTGTAATCCCAGCACTTTGGGAGGCCAAGTTGGGAGGATTGCTTGAGGCCAGAAGTTTGACACCAGCCTGGGCAACATAGCGAGACCCCATCTCTACCAAAAATTCTTAAAAATTATCTGGGCATGGTGGTGCATGCCTGCAGTCCTAGCCACTCAGGAGGCTGAAGCAGGAGGATCACTTGAGCCCAGGAGTTCAAGGTTATAGTAAGCTATTATCATGCCACTGCACTCCAGCCTGGGCGATGGAATGAGACCCATCTCTTAAAAAAAAAAAAAAGGAAAGAAAAAAGAAAAAGAACTGATTCAGCTGTGGATATGTCTTGTTATTTTACATAAACTACTAAATCAACTCTAAAAGAATTTAAGCATATTAGAACTCTAATCTAAAGACTATATTTTTTTAACAGACAAAATAATATGAGTACAGAGCTGGCACACTGTTATGGTTAAAACAATGGGGATTACTGATCCACCACGATCACTTACTAGACGTTTGACTTTTCTAAATTGTTATTTTCTCATCTGTAAGATGGGGTTAATAAAGGTACCTCTTCCATGAGGTTAGTATGCAAATTAAGTGCCTCAATCCAAGTACTTAGTACAATGCTTGGTGCATAGAAATCACTCAGTAAATCTTAGCTATTTTTGCTATTATTTTCTTTCAGTTTTGTATTGAGTTTGTGGCAATAATGTACAGATAAACCACAGGTGAAAGTGGCTTCGTATTCCCACTGTCATATTCTTGTGTCCTTCAGATATCCTAAACTCAATTGTACTATACTAGTCAGACCTCTGCACTACAAGTTTGCCGTAAGGAGTTCTTGTATGTCTTGCTATTATAGCATTTGTGTAGCTTAAGACATCAACCTGAACATAGGATGTGAACTTGTTTCAGACTGGTAGCAAATTCCAACAGCTCAGTTTACTTATCTGGGTCCATGTATTCAGAGCAATGTCCTTTCCCTTAGTATGAACAAATATCACAAGTACTTATTTTCCTAATAAAAATTCAAAAAGAAAACTTCAGAGATCTACTCTCATTTAAAAACAAAAACAAAACAAAAACAAAACCATTGCTCCACCACCAAAAAGTAGTTTACAGTTGGCATTTCTATTAAGTGCTTATAATGTACAGTGCATTTCTGTGTCAGACTTGGGCAAAATATTAAACATTTTTTAACTATTATCATAGCTAGCTAAAATGAAATATCTTTATATGAATACACAGCTCATATTGTTAGGTATGAAGTAACTAAGCAATAGTGTTCCTAGCTCCTGCTTCTGTTGATAAGTTTAATAGCATTTCACAAAAAAGTGTTATGGTACTCACGTTAAAACACAATGGTCAACTCTTGGCCAGGCATAGTGGCTCACACCTGTAATTCTAGAACTCTAGGAGGCCAAGGTGGGAGGATTGCTTGAGGCCAGCAGTTTGAAACCAGCCTGAGCAAGAATGAGACCTCATGTCCACAAAAAATAGAAAAATTAGCTGGGCGTGGTGGCGCATGCCTGTTAATCCCAGCTACTCAAGAGGCCGATGCAAAAGAATCACTTGAGCACAGGGGTTTGAGGTTGCAGTGAGCCATGGTGATGCCCACTGCCCAGGCAACAGAGCAAGACTCTGTCTCAAACAAACAAACAAAACACAACGGTTAACTCTAATAAGAAATAACTCTTCAGTATATACAGAAGAGCATCCAGCTGTAGCAAAATTAACCGCTTACCCACAATACTAAAATGCTTTCATTTGTTCCTTGGTGAGGAGAAGCAGCAATTAGTATCAGAACCCATTATAGATAACACTGTAGAATATGAAATGTAGGTATGCAGAGTACATTATGATTAGTTCCATTCCAGAGGATGAGCTGTCATCCCCCACATAGCTTTTTTGACATCTTCATCTTAAAGAACCTTTCGTGGTATTGTTTGCTTTAGTTAACAGAATTAGTAGATATTATCTTATTATTAGAGTCAAGGGTCCTTAGACAGGCAAAACTAGGACAGCATCACTTATCAGAATTATGGCTTAATAGGCATATTTCACTCTAGGTGTGCTTTACATTATAAAATGATGCCTACTTTACATTATTTTTATAATTCAATGGATTTGCTTCCAGTGACCTTCTGTGAAAAATATCTCAAACTAGGTATTTTTGAAATGTCAATGCTTCATTTAACTCTGATTTGACCCACAAAATACCTTTTTACCAAGTCAAAGTACCACTCCATTATTTTTCTTACTTCTTCCTGGCTTTGGTTTAGGCTCTGGGCCCATGTAGATTCCATTCTCTGACAACTACCACCCTCTCAGTCCCTGAGATAACCAACTTTAAATTTTTACCTATCAACAGTAAAATCCCTGAGTTCCCAGAGTCAGCTCCTGGCAAGGGAATATTTATTTCTATCCATTAAAGAATAAAAGAGAGCCATGTACTTTAAAAGAAAGTGGTCTTAATTTTACCTCTTAACACTTTTACATTTAGTATGCCACTACTAGCAAGTTTTCTGAATATGAGCAGTCTAGGACATCTTTCTCCTGGCAATTTGTAGATATTTTCAGTGTGGATACTTTCATCCCCTCATATGAAGAATGCTCTCCTGTTACAAACTCTGAGATGAGAAAATACACAAGGCCAGAGCATAATAAGAAATGTTGTTCTAACATGCCAATTTTCTGGATATTAATTATGATTCATTGCAATGCCAAACTACTAATTTCTTATGAAGTACAAAGGAAAAATGAACAAATAAAAATTTGGAAGATATATCCCCAGGGTGAGGAAGTAGGTTGGGTGGAGAAAAAACAACAGTTCTAGAAAATAAATGCAACTATTATCAAAGCATATATTATAATCTCATATTACTAATTTACTATGTTCTCTCATATCCCATGACAACCCTTTACATTTTACCTTCACATAGCTATATAGAGAAGTAGGTATGCAATTGTAATTTGCAGTTCAAAGATAGATGTATTCTATCACACAAAAAATATAATATTAACCAATTTTGGAGATTGGAATATATTTAATATTGCATACAAAAGAAAAAGAATTGGTCATTTACATTAAGTATACCTGAAAATTCAGTGGTCTGTATTTACCCTTCCAGAAAATATCACTGTGTGGGTACCAAAATTATAATGCACACAAATCTATTCATTGACAAATTTCACTTGTACGTAGCATAAATATTTTAATTCAGTAAAATTAGAAATAACCATGTTGTTTGATGACTCACTAAGAACACTACTTGTGCCTGACTTATAATTAATGTCTCTACTTCTCAGTTTTGTTATCTATAATATCATTCTATTTACAATATTATGATTACAAAATAAGGAAAATTATATGTAGTTTATACAATGCCTAGTAAATAGTAAATGCTCAATAAAATACCTACTAAAAAGCAATACTTTCTTATTAATATTATCATATTTATTTTCAATTTCAAATCATTTTTAAGATATTTATTATTATTACATAAAATGTTACAAATAAACTGCCACAACATGGATATATGCTGCCCCTCACTCCAACTTTCTTGGTTGTCCATCTCTCCCATTATAGACTACTTAACTCATTTTTCTAGCTTTGAATTTACTACTCCTCATGGAAGGACTTTTGATGCAATATTTTCCTTTTGGCCCTGGCCTTGGACCCTGAAGCACTTAATTTGGCCTATCCAAACTCTCCCAATACTCACTTCATAGAAGGAAGCCAGAGAGAGGGGAACCTTTTCTGCTTCTGGCCATGGGTCCTGAAATTAACATCCGTTAGTCCCTCCTCTGATTTAAGACACAGCAAGATGCTACTACTCGAAACTGCTATCTGAAGAAATTTTGTCTATTTATCAAATGAGATCAAGATATTGTTTCCAGGAGGAAACAAAGGAAGGTCTAGAACATTTGTTTTCAATGGGTGTAGTTACTGTTCTTAGGGCAGTCTGGAAATTTGTGATGTTGCTTTTAGTTGGGGAGACTGAGAGAGGCAGTGGCATTAAGTTGGTATAGGTCAAGGATTCTAGATGTCCTGCTCTGTAAAGAATGATTCCATGCCCCATATGACTTCTGAATGCCCTGCCAGACATACATGTAGATGAAAATTCTTTGTATAATTATTTGAGTTTAGAACACAAAGAAGTTTTTGACTTGTCTTAACTCATGCTGAATTTTATAGGATGCAACCACTGAGTAAACTGAAAAAATATTATACTTTGTTCAAAACTTTGACTTGTTTACCACTTCAGAGGATCATTTACCAAGGGCAATGTCATACACAATATGAGTTGCCATTATAACACACCCATATTAATCTGTACTTATAGCTATTACATTCATTCATATATTTATATATATATGCATATATATTTCAAAATGTCAAATATAAAGAAAAAAATGACAATATTTAGTTGAATATTCAAACTGGTTTTATAGTTCTGTCCACAATTAAATATGTTATGTCCCCAACATTTTTTCTAATGAAGCAGACTACTAAAATAGGTAAATATTTTATGAAGAAATAATAATGTTTTACTCTAATGTTCATTAGAGTGAACATCCTGCTCTTCTATAGATTAGAACTATAGAAAAATAAGCAACTAATGAAAGTGATGTATATTTCTGATCAGAAGAGAAATCTGTATTGGAAGAGTGAAATATCTATGTTAATTATTGAGGGGGGAGGAAACATCGTACTTTAACACCAAGTTTAACTATTATCAATACTTTCATTTATTCTTCTCTGATTTTCCCCGTTACAACAATCATTCTTTCTATAAACTTTTGTGCTTATCCATCATTGATACAATCATTTTACTCTGGCTTATATTATAGTTACATCTCTATTCCTCCAAGTTGGCAGTAGACTTCAAGTAAACTTCAAAGACAAATTTTGGCTCCCATAATGCCTGGCAAGTTGTCAAAACAGATATACTTTTATTATCAGGTCCTAGTTACATTGCCATTTTTAAACAATGAAACCTCTGACAAGTCTCCTAACTTTTTTAATCCTCATTTCCTCATGTTTAAAATGAATATTAGTACCTGCACTGCTTATTTCATGAGAGTATGTGGGAATCATGAAATAATGTAAGGGATGACATTTTGAAAACAGTAACACAATACATAAACATAGAATGATATTATTGTTTATGTATCAAGAAGTATTTTTCCAAAAATATGTTAAAAGTTTACCACATTGTTTAAAGCAATTTCATTATGCCTAGGAATCAACATTTAAAAATAAAAG
>RJWJ010010315.1:0-47365 GCA_004363605.1 Indri indri
AAAAAAAGATGAAACAACAGGTAATATCCATGATGGACATAGATGCAAAAATTCTCAACAAAATACTAGCAAACAAAATTCAACAACACATTAAAATAATCAAAAACAAAAACCAAGATTCTTTCAGTAGATGCTGAAAAAGCAATTGATAAATTTCAACATGTTTATGATAAAAACCCTCATCAAAATGGGTATTGAAAGAACATACTTCAAAATAATAAAGGTCATATATGATAAAACCACAGGTAACATAAAAATGAATGGGGAAAAATTGAAGATATTTTCTTTAGAGACTGGAAAAAGAAAAGGATGCCCACTTTAACTGTAGTTATTCACCAGAATACTGAAGTCCTGGCTAGAGCAACTAAGCAAGAGAAAGAAATAAAAAGCATCTAAATTGGACAGGAAGAAGTCAAATTAACCTGTTTGAAGACAACCTAATATTATATCTAGAAAAAACCTAAAGATGCCATCAAAAAATTGTTAGAACTGATAAACAAATTCAGTAAAGTTGCATGACACAAAATCAACATATAAAAATCAGTAGCATTTATATATGCCAACAGCAAAAAATCTGAAAAAGAAATCAAGAAAGCAATCCCATTTACAATAACTACAAAAAATGTAAAATACCAATGTACCAATCCAAAGAAGTGAAAGATCTATACAAGGAAAACCATAAAACTTTGATGAAAGAAATAGATGTGTGCACAAAAAAATAGAAAGATATTCCTTGCTCATGGATTGGAAGAATTATTATTGTTAAAATGACAATACTGCTCAAAACAATTTACAGTTTCAATGCAATCCCTATCAAAATACCAATGACATTCTTCACAGAAATAGAAAAAAATCTGAAGTTTCTGTGGAACCACAAAAGACCCTGAGTAGCCAAAGTGATCCTGAGCAAAAAGAAAACAGCTGTAGGCATCATTCTATCTGACTTCCAAATTTGCTACAAAGCTGCAGTAACCAAAACAACCTGTACTGGCATAAAAACAGACATGCAAAACAACAGAACAGAATAGAGAAGTCAGAAGTAAATTCACACATTATAACCAACTCCTCTTGGACAAAGGTGCTAAGAAAATATGATGGGGAAAGGACAGTCTTTTCAATAAATAGTGCTGGAAAAAACTGGATAAGTATATGCAGAAGAATGAAACTAAAACTAGATCCTTTTTTCTCATTATAAACAAAAGTCAAATCAAAATAGATTAAAAACTTAAACCTAAAACCTGAAACTATGAAACTACTAAAAGAAAACATTGGAGAAAGACTCAGAACGTTGGTGCTGGCAAAGGTTTCTTTTTGTGTGTTAGACCTTAAAATCCCAAACAACCAAAGAAACAATAGACAACTGGGATTACTTGAAGCTAAAAAGCTCTGTACAACAAAGGAAACAATCAAGAAAGTGAATAAATAACCCCAGGATGGTATAAAATATTTGCAAACTATCCATCTGATAAGGGATTAATAACCAGAAAATATAAGGAGCACGAACAACTCAATTGCAAAAAAAAAAAAAAAAAAAAAAAAAAAAAAAAAAAAAAAAAAAAAAAAAAAAAAAAAAAAAAAAAAAAAAAAAAAAAAAAAAAAAAAAAAAAAAAAAAAAAAAAAAAACAAAAAAAAACAAAAAACAAAAAACAAAAAAAAAGCAACAAAAAACCCCCAAATCATCCAGTTAAAAATGGGCAAAAGATATGAACAGACATTTCTCAAAGAAGACATACAAATGGCCAACAGGTATATGGAAAAATGCTCAACCATCAGAGAATTACAAATCAAAACCATAATGTGATATCGTATTACTCCAGTTAAAATGGCTTGTATCAAAAAGACAGGCAATAACAGATGCCAGAAAGAATGTGGAGAAAGGGGAATCTTTGTACACTGTTGGTGGGAATGTAAATTAGTGCAACCATTATGTAGAACAGTTTGGAGATTCTTCAAAAAACTAAAATTAGAATTACCATAGGATTCAACAATTCTATAATACTTCTGGACATATAACCAAAAGAAAGGAAATCAATACATCAAAGTGATACCTACACTCCCATGTTTATTGCAACACTATTCATGATAGCCAAAATGTGAATCAACCTAAGTACTCACCAATAGATGAATGGATAAAGAAAATGTGGTATATAAACACAATGAAATATTATTCAGCCATAAGACATGAAATCCAGTCATTTGCAATAATATGGATGGACCTGCAGGCAATTATTTAGGTGAAATAAGCCAATCACAGAAAGATAAATATCACATGTTCTCACTCATACACAGGAACTAAAAAAAAATGGATCTAATGAATAAAGAGAGTAGATTTGTGGTTACCAGAGTCCAGGAAAGGGAATGGGGGGAGATAAAGGGGGGTTGGGGAGATATAAATGTATTTACTGCCACTGAACTATACACTCAAAATGGTAAAAATAGTAAATTATGTATGTATATTTTACCTCAGTAAAAAAATAAATTAAAAATGAAACTATTCTAGCCTTTGCCTACAACTCTCACTTCCTACCTTACCCTTTCCTTCCTGTCTCAGCACAGCGCAGCCAGCCTGATCTCATGGTGTCCAGAGAGGCCAACCTCCTTGGAGACTCCGGTGTTTGTGCTGTTTTCTTTGCCTGGAAGACTGTTCCTATGGATTTCCATGTGGCCATTTCCTTCTTGTCCTTTGAGAGATCCTATCTTGTGGAAGATCACTTCTTCAGAGGATTTTCTCAGGCCATGATCTCTAAATTAGGCATTTTCTCAGATTTTCTTTTCCTGGCTGTTTTTTTTTTCTTTTTCATATCACCAATATCTAAGTTACAGCAGAGTGTGTTTCAGGGTTTTCTCCCTATATGCCCTCCCACCTACTAGGGCAAAGGAACTGCAATTTAGTCTTTGAAAGCTCATGAGCTTAGGTGAAGCTGACTTATCTCAGCCTCCAGGACAGGACCACATGAGCTCCACTAAAGCAATCGTTGCATCCTCCTCTCTGCTCATGGTGACTGGTTCCAGGATGGATCTCTGACTCAAACCAGGACATGTATCATAACGGAACTCAGTTCTGGGCCATAGAAAATTTGTTGGAGATACAGATTCCTCTTTCCTGTGGACATAAAACAGGAGAGAAATACAGGCTGGAGCAGAAGAAGCCATCTTGCAATGAAGAAGGAGAGAGGGGAACGTGCATCAGTGTGTGTGTTGGGGAATATGTGTGTGTGCTTGTGTGTCCCTTCATTATGATCATCATTGAGTACCTTGATCAATCTCTGTCTGAACTGGACCTGCAGACAGACTCTTCAGTTACAGTGCCAATACATTTCCTTCTTTTATCCAGGGCGAGTTGGGTTTTCTGTTGTGCTACAAAAATCATCAAGATAGATACACTTCTTTGGTTTCTGTCTTTCCTCCTGGACTGAAAACATCAGAGGGAAGAAAATGGGTCTCATTCTTAAGTGTACCACTATTGCCTAATATAGTATTACTTACAGAACAAGTTCTTAATAAGTATTTGTTGAATAGATAAATATGGTATGATGTTGACTCCAAGGGAGCTTGGTTTCTTCCAGATGTGTTCCCAGTCATGAGGCAGTTTGGTGTATTGGAAAGGCCTGAACATGGCTTGGATGTGTTTCAGAATAGTGAGAAATGCAGAGCATTTGGAATGCCAGCATTAGCTTGCAGATTTGTTTTTAAATATAAATATATAAAGATTTTTGTGCCCGGGTAGAGCTAAATAAAAGCTGTGTAAGGAGGCAGCTCCTGGGCCCCCAAGGTAGGATAGGAATGTTCAACTTCGCCAGAAGTCTTGCCTTTTCCTGCTGCTCGAATCACTTTGAGGCTGCTTACAATGAGTCATAGAGTCAGAATTTTAAAATTAAAATGGACCCTAGGAATTCTTTTGATCTTATTTTAAAGATGCAGAAACTTATGCTCAAACAGTGTAAAAATTGCTTAGAACTCTCAACTTGTTCTTGAGAGAAGAATCAGAACTAAAGTAGACATATAGTCTCCTACACTTTAATCTTAACCATGAGCCTTTGTCACCCCTTCCTTCCTTCCCTCCTCCTTCCCTCCTTTCTTTCTTCCTTCTTTCCCTTCCTCCCTCCCTCTCCCCCTCCCACTTTCTTTGTCCTTTCTCCTTCTTTCCCTCCCTTCCTTCCTTCCTTCCTTCCTTCCTTCCTTCCTTCCTTCCTTCCTTTCTTCCTTCCTTCCTTCCTCTGCTCTTTTTGTTTTCGTTTCAAATAGCTTCACAGATGACATTTTTTTCTCATGCCAGTTACATCTGTAATGTTGGGACTACATTTATGCTAGCAAAATGACATGAGCTTTGCTCATGTTGTATATAAGTATCTTTCAAACTATTAGAAGATGGAAAAAGAGAAAATACAATGATAACAACATGCAATAAGTATCAAAGGTTATTTAGAAATAAAAGAGTCCTGAACACTGGGAGAAGAATAGAAAAACAACAACAACAACAACAACAAAGGTTGTTGAAACCTATTTGCAGGGCAGCATATCAAGTCTGATGGTTGAGGTGGATGAGTAGTGGTGATTGGGGGTCGGAGAAAAGGTTCTAGAGGACTTAGAAGAACTAAATCCTAAACTGAGGCCTGAACTTTGCCTCAGCTGGGGGCTACCAAAACAGTCAGACTAGGGCTAAGGCGACTTCAAATAATTAAACATGGCGGTAGGATGGTTTATCAGATGGGTGATGGTAAGAGGTGATGTAGAGCAGACACACGTGGGGGTGAATGGGAATCACCTTGTTGGCCTTGCAGGGACTCCTGACATTATCACAGGTGCAGGGAGCCCTTTGAGAGATAACGGGCTGGAAAGAAGAATGGTCAGATGGGCATTGTAGATGGCTGTTCTCGTTACCCAGATTGATGGGCAGACAGGGCTACTGACAGGGAGAGGAGTTAGGAGGCTGCGTCAGTAATCCGAGAGGGGTTGTGGGACTAGCAAAGGCTGGGAAGGATGACACAGCACAGGCTACTATGACACTGTGGCAACCTGACACTCTGATACTTCACTGCCCCCTGCCCCCCGCCCCCCGTACCTCACCTTTAATGATTTCTGGAGGTTTTTTCTTAAATGGAGATGGCATTTTAAGAAAAAATTACTTCACAGTCCTAGGTTCCAATCTGATTTATATTTTTTCCTACCAGAAGGAGATGAGGATGCAGTACCTTCTTAGGTAATTAATGATTCAACATGGTGCCTTTGCAAAATGAAATTGACACAGCTGGAAGCCTCATTTGTAGCCATAAGAATTCAAAGGACACAAGAAGGCTGATTTGTGATTGTTACTTTTCCTCAATAAAAATTAACTGATTATGAAGAGCTGACAATGAGATGCTATCTTGTGGAAGTAATGTTTCTGACATTTTCACTGAGTGTTTACCACAAATATTAGAATTTATCATTCTCAATGTTCCTTAGAAAAGATAAATGAGGAGAAAGTATTATCTTGGTACTGCAATATTTGCTTATATGCAGATTAATATCATGTATAATTGACAGAAAATTAAAAAGAATTCTGAGCTCCCCATCATACCCATTTTAAAATTAAGGGTTCTGATGGGAAATCATGGAATTAAAGAGTTTTTACTTTGGATATGAAAAGCATTTAAGGAGTGATAATATCTATTTTCTTAAGAGAAAATGTGCCCATTATTGAAATCCTGGTGTTCTTTAGTGTATTCAATCTTTAGAGAAAAAATTATTACCAGAATAATGCTAGATTTATATGGCCCTTAAAAGCTTATATTTATGATTTTATTTGGATATTTCAATAATCATACTGATATTATTATTCTTCCATTTCACAGATGGAAAGAGAATTCTATTCACTGTTTGATCTCAGACAAATCATTGCAGTCTGTGAAATTCAGTTTTCTCATCTGTGGTTGGAGGAGATTGTCTTTGTTTTGTAGGTCTCTGGTAAGGATTACAAGATCCAAATAAAGCACTCAGCACAGCCTGGTGTTAGTAGTGCTGGCTGATTTTATGATCACTGCCGTTCTATTTACACAAGCTTTTAAGACTGACTTTCTTATTTCTGTTTTAATAACCTTGGAGTCATCCTAAATCTTGTCAGTCCCTTGTTATATAAGTTTTTCTTTCACAATACTCTGCCTGCTTTCCATTCCTGCCACTGGCCTTGGACACCTTTTCGTGAAATTTCTCTAAGCCTGCTTGCCCAGTTTTCACTCCACTATCTTCCCAATTTACTCCATCCAGCACAATAAACTTGTATGGATGTTCCAGAGTATCAGCCTTGGTTGTATTACTTATCTGACGACTTGTCAATTTCTATAGAAACTAAGAAAATATCTCATCCCTGCCACTCAAAGATAATTAATATGGTTACTTTCTAATCTCTTCCTAAATGTTTCTAATGAAATGTTTTAGTAAACTAGAACATAGTTCATTGATATAATATTTTATAAATGAAAACGTTTCTGTGTTATCCATGTGACATTTGGTACAAAGACCTTTCCTTGCTCTGCCATAACTATTGAAGGGATGTTTAATTGCATCACAATGGAAGTGTCATGGCTCTGCCCAATGGGAAATGCATTTTATTTCAGAATCTTGAGAGACAGTGACTATTTTAATGTGAGATACATACCTGCTAGAATGGCTAAAATAATACTGACAATACTAAGTGCTATTAGACGTGCAGAGCTACTTAATCTCTCGGACATTGCTGATGAGAAGCAAAATGGTATAGCTATTGAGGAACAAAGCTAGGTGACATTTTGTAGAGTTAAAAATATATTTTTATATGAACTTGCAATTCAACTCCTGGGTATCAAACATAGAGAAATGAAAAGGTTTGCACATAAAAATTGTGATAAATATTCAGCTTCATTCATGAAAATTAAAAACATCAGCTTCATTTGTAATAGTCTAATACTTAAAATAACCTAAGTGCCCTTCAAAGAATGAATATTTAAACAAACACATACAGCCATACAATGGAATACTACTAAGCAGTAGAAAGGAACAAATTACTGATATATAAAACAGCTTGGATGGTTCTCACGGGCAGTAAACTCAGTAATAAAAAGCCAATCTCAAAAGGTTGCACATTGTATGACATATTCAAAATGACAAAGTAATAGAGAGGGGGAACAGATGAGAGATTGTCATGTGTTAGAGGAGCGTGTAGCTATCAAGAGGGAGTCTTGATGGTGCTGGCAGTTATACGAATCTGTACAGGTGGCAAAATATCAGAACTATACACACACAAATGCATGCATGTGAAAACTGGTGAATTCTGAGTATGGTCTATAGGTTAGTTATTAGTACAGTGCCAATGGTTTCCATGGTTATAGAAGAGGTTATCTTCAGAGGAAACAAAATAAAGGAGACACAGGAGCTTTCTGTATTATTTTGGAAACTTCTTTGTGAATTTAAAATTATTTCAAAAATTTTTAAAGGGTTTTAAAAGGTGAGAAAGTGGTTAAAATATTTCTGTTGCAATAACAAAAGCTAAAAAGGTAATTATGCAGAGAATTCACACACAGAACTCTCTGACCCACACACTGGAGCATGGTGGTAACATCATCCTCATTTTCATTAACAGAAAGAACAGCCAATATGTGAGAAGGAAGTAAAGTTTTTGTAAAGAGATTAACTGATAGGGACTCAGTCTTTATAGCCTATATTTTGAGCAAATGCATAAGTTTAGCCTAAGAGCTTTCTAAAACAAGAAGTAGTTGTTTCCACACAGATAGTGTAGAAAAGATTCAACATGACTCAGAATAGAAACCAAGCTGGACAAAGCCAGAAATGTGGCAAGCTTATGTTCTACTACAAAGGTAATTTTTGAGCTGATTTAGAGGTCCTGTTCTAGAAACTGCTTCCAAATTTGTGGAATGTTAGAAGAGGAAACACATACATACAAAGACTCTGACACAAAACAAGTTGGTTTGATAGACTAAATAAACTCTAGCATTTATTGGGGTGATAAATGTCATAGCCAGATTATTTTAAAAGCTTTTTTACAGAGGAGAGCCCAGGGGCTACCAGGACACACTGTACATCTTCTGGAATTTATAGTACATAGATTGATACTATAACCTGTATAAAAGCATAGATTTCTTATTCCAAAGAGTGAGTTTAACATCACTCAGTAGATCCTTTGGCATTCATTCATTAATTTATCCATTCATTTATTGAACAAAAATTAATTGTTTTTTTTTTTTTTATGTGCCATGACTGATGTCAGTGTCTGGGAATACTACAATGAACAAGACAGCATGACCTCATGAAGCCATTGAAGTGGAGGGAAGCATTACAACAATAATTAAAATTGTGACAAATGCAATACAAGTAGTGGGCATGATGCTATGAAAATATATGACCAGGGGTGCTGACCAATTCTAGAATTAATGATAACTTCCTAAGACCAAGCCCTTCCACCCTTAAATTCCATTTTTCCCTGTATCCAGTTGCTGTGAAAAGATGCAGTTTTTCCATGGGCTAGACATGGTGTCCAAGAAATCTCTCAATCCCAGTCATGATTCAAGATAACAGGGGTCTATGAAGTGAGGTGTGAGATCCAGAGGCTACAGCCCGGTAATAGGGAATCAGGCTAGGAAATTTCACTCAGAGATACAGAGAGATAGATTGCTGGTTCTTGTGAAGTTTGGGGGTAGTAGGTTTAATGCTTTAGCTGGTTGCAGTCACACTTGATTCCCTGATGAGGAGAGACAACTGAGAAACCAGCAGAGCTGGCATGGGGAAACACAGCACATATCAGTGAACTGAGCACAGAGGATGGGCGTTTATTCTCAGGAGTCTGATATCTGAGCAGGGAAACAGTGACGAGAAGGAGAAACCTCTTATAAGATGCAGAACTTGAAGCCAGCAGAGGCCATGGGGTTGCCCCATTCAGATGTCCTTTCAATAGAACCTGCTACAAAAAGCTAGCACACATGATTTTCCCAGCTCTGAGGACTCCTTCAGCCTCCTGCCTTGTTTTCTCACCTTTCTGTCTAGCAGTCTAAACAATCCTGCCTTGAGGCAGGAAAGGTTGAAGCTGTGTGGGCTTTTTTGGCCCACTTTTGAGGGTCTGGTTGATAAATAACTGCTTCCTTTTGGACCCCAAAGATAAGCTGGTCCTTCCAGTGTGATGGCTTGTCTGCCAAGGAAGAAGTTCCCCCAAAGGACATTAAGTGGCAACGCTCTATGTGTCACTTAAAAAATGCCCTTCCTGAACAGTCCTGGACACTGCAAGGAGAGACACATATTTTGCCTTTACATGGCAATCTTTGGTCTGTTTGTCTTCTCAGGACATCAAGAGCAGCGTTTGTTAATATGGTACCAATAGCATTTCCATCATTCTTGTACCAACGTTCTCATCACATTTGCTCTGCAGAGGCCATGGATGTCCAGATATCATTGAGAGTTCTGATATCTGAGAACTGCCAATATAAGCATGCAGATCAGTGTCCCCCAACCCCATTGTGAATTTTTTCGTACATGAACTAATATTCAAGGTGATATAAGAAAAGGGAAAACACAAGATGGAAGTGCCAAGAGTCTTAGAGGAAGACATTATTGCCAGGTGGGGTGAATAGGAAGAGCTTCACAGAGGAGGTAGGACTTCCCCACACTCAGTTCTTTACAGCCTTTCTCATTCCTTTCTAGAAAAGAGAATCCCTTTGTGCCTAACCCTAAGACTCTTGCCAATCCTATGGTCAGAGCTTTTATTTATTTATTTATTTATTTATTTTGCAATAGTCCCCCCTCCCAACTATAAGGGTCCCTTTCGCCTCCCTCCTTTGCAACAATCCTTTCCAATAAACTCTCTTTCTAAAAAAATAAAGATAAGAAATAAAGAGGAGGTGGCATATGAATGAAGTACTAAAGGGCCAGTAGTGCAGAGGCCGTAGGGTTGCCCCACTCAGAGCTCCTTTCAATACAACCTGCTACAAAAAGCACAGTGGATGGACAGCCTCCAGCTGCCATGCCTTACCTTCAAATCCACTGCAGCAGCCACTTGAGGCCATGATTTCCCTGGGCTGTTTCTAGTCAATGTTTAAGCATAGGGGTTACTAAAGAAGGGGTATTTCTGCCCAGTTTTGGACTTCTCTAATGAGCAATCTTTGCTTGTGGACTCCCCAGTGACCTGGTTAAGACTGTCTCAGAGTTGCACTGTAGTCGGAGTCTCCTCATACCCATCTTTCTTTATTCCTTCTTCCTTTTCACAGGTGCAAGACTTATGTCATCGTCTGAAGACTCCCTTAGTTCCTCCTGCTCACAGTGTCCTTTCTGCTCCACAGGAGTTACTATGAAGAGATCAATTTCTCCAATAATATTTTGCATCTAATCCTGTCTTGGTGTCTACTTCATAGAGGACTTGATACAGATGGGTTTTTCAGTGATTGGTAGGTGGATGGATTAATCAAGAAGATCTTAGCTCTGCTATATTCGATGGAAATATTCACACTCAGGTATCAGTCATGTGTGGGATATCCCTTGGTTGCTTAAGAAGTGAGGCTGAAAAACTTTTACAAAGTGAGAAGTGGCAAAAGAGCATCTGCACCGAAGTCACCCTGTGATCTCTCTGAGTTGTGGTCCTTCAGACTTCTGTCTGCCTTATGCTCAGATTTCCTGCAGATTCTCCCAACATCAAGTCCTATCTACCTAAGGAGCAAAGTCTGCCTTCTTTCTCTATGGACAGCTGCTTGTCTTAAAATTTTTCAGATTTTTTCCTGCTGGATTTGGTTCTGTCTTAGCCACTAGACATCACAAGACATCCTGCCCTTCATCAAGCCATTCATCCATTCATTCATCTATCTATTTAATAAATTCTACCTGAAAGCTTGTAGAAGGGACAGTCATTTAAATGCAATTAAGAGAATAGACTTTGAAGCCCAACTGCCGGTATCCAGATTTTAGCCTTAGCACTTACATGAGTAAGACTTAAAATCCTTGTGACTCAGTTTCCTCAACTGTACAAAGGAATAGTAAAATACTTATCCTAGAGAGTTACTGTAAGGATTTCAAACATGATACACATTAACATTTAGAACAGAAGCTGCTACAATAGAAAGTATTCACACAAACTATTATTAGTAATAATTCTCTTTGCCTGTGCTAGGATTTGGAGATATATTTAATAAAAGAGACATATAGCACATGCCCTCAAGGATCTTACATTATATTGGAAGAAATATAAAAGCAAGTCAATAGAAATGAAGTACTTTTGTATAGTATAGAGTGATAAAAAGGGGAAATGGCATTCTGGGCTAATCTGGTACTTATTTCAGGGACCAAGGAAAGACTTTCTGGGTAAGAACCTTCCAGGAGAAGACAGTACCATGTGCAAAGGCCCTGTAGCAGGAAGAACTTTATGGTGCTGAAAGAATTTAAATGAACAAACAAACAAATAAGATATTCTTGACAAATAGATGCATCCTAGGACTCTGCTGACATGTACATTTTAGGCATGTTCTAGCTGGCTTCTTGGGGCCACCTGTGTTTTCTGGCCCAGATACTTGTTGGATTTCATATTTTTAGAGCCTACCTGCCTTTTAACATGCCACAGCCCCTACATTACACCCCTCATTACACCTGGATATTTTCGTAGTAATCGCCCTGACCATTCCCTGTTTATGAGCCAGTTGATACTCCACAATCGTCCCTGTGTTTTTCCAATCCATGACTCTGAGAAATGTCCAATGTAGAAGATAAAAGTATTCACTCTGGAGCCAGTTCCTAAAGATCCCACCATCACTAACCTTGGGCTGGTTAGTCTACCTCCCTGTGCTTCAGATTACTTAACTGTGAAGCGGGGATTAAGAATGATTTCTAGCACATGAGGCCATTGTAAGTGTTCAAATGATTAGCATAAATGAAATTAGAACTATGCTGGGCAGTGTGTCAGTGTTAGCTGTTAGTATCATCAACATCTTTATCATCAGTATACAGAGGCACCTGGTATTCCTTTGGGACCATATCTGTTGGTGTTTCACTGTGTCTTACTGAATCTCTCCTCTCCACCCATGGAAAGCCTCCCTCTGTCTTCCCCAGCCTGGGTTCTGGGCCTCAGGCTAGCTCTCCCAGTCAGGAGAAGGAAATTTAGGGTGACACTAGGAATGCCTAAGTGCTCACATCCAATCACACCCCCCACCCCACCCCGTGAGCCCTCAGCACCATCTAAAATGGTGCATTTTCCTTCACTGTGTGATGTGCAGAGTAGGCTCCATCTCTGGCTGTGTTGATATTCTTCACTGCGTTTCATCATAAATGATAGTTTTAGGGAAAACGACTGACATTTTAGATAATCATGATCTTCAGTAAAATGGCATCTAATTTTAATGCTTTCAACTGCTGCTCCTTTTCAAGGCACAAAGCAGCCAGACTTCCTTTTTATTGAAGAGATTGCTAACATGATGACACCAAAACCATCCACTGCCTCCCACACAAGCACTGGCAGCTGGGGTGTGCCCAGCTTTCTTTACAGTCCTTGTCCCCTCTCCATCCACCTTTCTTGCAGATGAGATTGAAATGGTAGCATTTCACTGGAGTTGAGACCAGGGGTTCTGCAGATTGACAGACATAATTATCACATTTGCTTCCTGGCATGTGGTATCTAAGTAATAGTCCCCATATTTTTCCCATGTTAATCGGGAAAGAGTTCAATCAGTTGAAGAAGGATTTTTCAAACAAGGCTCTGCCTAGAGAACTCATCTACTAAAAAGGGTTCTCACTTCTGACACGAGGTTACAAGCTCTCCCAGGCTCGATCTGCAAGCGGCTGTTATCACTCAAGACCCTAGGCCCTGATGGGGCATTCAATGGGCAGAGTGCTGGGCCCGCGGAAAGGCCCAGCTCTGTTCATTCTGAGAGGATGGAGCCACAGAGGGACTCTGTCATGAAGGGAGCAATCAGAGAATGACGGATTAAAGAAAACAGAATATGGTTAATAGTAGTTTGGGAGTTTCGTTAGTAAAAGGGTATAGCAACACAACAGCACATTGTCTTCTTGTTTTCTTTGTTTTTTGTTTGTTTGTTTGTGTGTGTGTTTGTAGGAAGGAAATGAGGATCATGGCTGCTTGGTGCTCTGATAATCTTTAGATGTGATCTAATCTGCCTTCCATCTTCCCTTCTATGTCAGAAAAACACCAGGCTTTTCCCACCAGCCTGGGGTCACTTGGTTCATTAGGGCAGTTCAGAATCTGCATGGAGGAAGAAGACAAGACATGAAGCAGCTTTATAAAAAGCTGACGCATTTTTCACAGTTGTTTAGATTTCCATAGTCCTTGAGTTGAAATGGTGGAAGAGGCCTTCAAACACACATACATGGTCCAATTTCCATTCTCCAAACTCCCCTGGAAAGGTGGATCACTTCTTGGCTGTCTTCCGTGAAGTATGGTCTTCTAAGTGTCAAGAAGAGTCAGAGACGGGAAAGCTAAGAGACAAGGCTGGACTGAGAGGGGAGCTCACCTGCTCTCCTAATAATGGTAATGGTGATAGTAATAATCACAGTAGTGATTCTGGGGCAGAGGGAAGCAGTCTAATATTGAACCAGTGCTTATTCCAGTGCTTAAGCCAGTTTCAAGGGCGTTACATGAATCATCTTATTTAAAACTCTGGACAATTCTATGATCTGGGCGACGTTACTTTCCTCAGTTTAGAAATGAGGCTTATCATGTTAAGAAAATCTCTCTGGGTCTTGAGGCAGTGATCAAGTGATACAACTAGAATTGTCTGATGACAGCTTTATTCTTAGCCCTAATGTCACACTGCCTTACATGCTTTCCTTCATATGCTGGAATCACAAGTTCAAGGAGAACATGCAGGAGGGAGAGAGAGAAACACGGGGGGAGGAGGTTGGGTCTGGTATTTCATCAGGAAAAGTTCATAATAAACAGTGAAAATTAACACGTGCTCAAGCAGAGATGAAAGCTCAACCCGGGTAGAAGTTAGAGGTGAATAAACATGGCCAGTTAATTTTGATTCTCCAATTGCTTTGAGTCTTCTGAGGAGGTCCATCAAATGCCCCACTGCCTCCCTTGTCTGTTTATTTTGTTTTGTTTGTAAGCTCAACAAGCAGAAACCAATCTCTTCTCTGTGGCACTCCTATAAAAGTTAAATAACACTTCTATTAAAAGACACAGGGAAGGCTCATTCCCATTTTCTTTTGAGACCTATTTACTGCTGCTATCCTTTCTCTAGTATGACTATTTTTAAAAAGAATCACTTTATTCCCCAGCAATATGGCAAGTCTGTTCCAATTGTTTGAGATCTTTTTTCTAGATAAGTGGGCAATCGGAACCACACCAAATGTTTCAGTCATACCCGGGAAAGGACAAGTGAGTGTGGATGTTTTTAAAATAATAGCTCATTGTGTTCTAGGTCTTCTACTAAATAGCTTACCTGCATTAGTTCACCAGATGCTCACAGCAATCTGTTGAGGTAGGCATCATGATAATGGATAGGGGAGGAAAATGCAGGAGAGGTTATGCACCTGACTGACATCACAGAGCCCGAGTGTGGCTGAGCCAGTATATCCATGGGCCTGGCTTCAGGGCCAGACATGGAAATTACAGGGGGAACGGCATTAATGTGTAAGAGTAGACAGGGAAGCCCTCTCTCAGGAGGATGAACTTGAGCTGAGATGTGAAGCATGGGGGATGGAGAGGGGGTGGGAAAAGAGCATTTGAGTGAGCAAAAAGAACAAATGCAAAAGCTCCAAATGGGAGAAAACAAAGAAACAAAACCAAACAACTTTCAGGGAAGAGAAAAGATGCTGTGATGGAAGAGGATGTCTGAATAAGTAATAGAGCCGAGATTCCAATTGATGCAGGGTGGTTTCAAGCCCCGACATAAACCACTCTGTTATATTGACTCTCAGGCCTGATGAGTGCTGCAGAGACTCTCACGTAAGACCAGGACCCAGAACTGCTCATCGATTTTGCATTCTGGAGACCTTAACAAGAGTAATATCCATAGCATGTGGTTGGCAGAAACCAGATAGAAAAGACCAGAAAAATAAATGGGAGACTGGGAAGCACAGACAGCAAATGTCAACGACTTTTTCAAAAAGTTTTCTTTGTCTTTTGTCTGTGTTTTTTTTTTCTTTTCGTCTTTTTTTTTTTTTTTTCTCCCTGAGAAGGCTGGAGGAGAGTGTGCAGTCCAGCGGGGTTAGTGAAAGGAGACAAAAACCATGTGTGACTGTTGATAGGACTGATCCAGGAGAAAGAGGAAGAGTCACGACACATGAGAGAGAAATTGATTATGTCCAGAAACATTAGTACATTATTTGATTCCTAGCCTTTAGCTAGAGATGATTTATGGACATTTAGGAGCTGGGGATGGGTGTTCCATCCTATTTATCTTGTTTCCGTACCATACGCATCCCTCACTTGGATGAAGCCAAACACCATCAATATGTAATACACATTGCTTTTAATTGCAGTGGTTTTATTTTTTTTCCAAAGCTCACCAATTGATTTTCTCCTTTGTGATAATTAAATAAGATAATCAGCCAATTAACTTATTATCTCATTATCTCAACAAATATGTTTGACCATCTTCAAGATGCCAAATACTGTACTAAATTGAGTGATAAAGACATGGATAAGCATACGACATTTGCTACCAAGAAGCTTTCACTCCTATGGGATAAGACGCAATATTCTTTCTACAACACACTTCATAGTCCTTTGACTAGTGCTGCTGCTACACACATGGAAGTTTTTTTTAATATATCTGTGGGATTGGAAAGAGGTAAATATGTAAATTAATGAGTCAGAGTTTTAAACATTTTGTAGAGCTTTTATCCTTTGTCTGTTGCCCAGGCTGGAGTGCAGTGATGCAATCATAGCTTACTGTAGCCTTGAACTCCTGGGCTCAAGCCTGGGCTCAAGCAATTCTCCTGCCACAGTCTCCCAAGCAGCTAGGACTATAGGCACGCACCACTATGCCCTGCCAATTTTTTAATTTTTAATTTTCTGTTGAGGCGAGGCCTCTCTATGTTGCCCAGGCTGGTCTCGAACTCATTTACTCAAGTGATCCTCCTGCCTCAGCCTCCCAAAGTGCTGGGATTACAGGCTTGAGCCATGTTGCCTGTCTTTTTACCTCTTCTCTTCTTGAATGTTTATTGAAATACATTCAATTATATATAAATATGTTATGAATACACAGTATTAATACCAGCTCATTTCAATCCTCTGCTTCAAACCCCCAGTGGTTGCAACTACTCTTAGGATAAAGATCTTACAATAGCTTTCAAAGTACATTTGGCTGTATTTGGAGATACTTCTGTTTGTCATCACTGCTCCTGGTATCTAATGTGAAGAGGCCAGCAATGCTGCTAAACATTCTACAGTACACAGGACATCTCAAAATAAAAGAAAAGCATTCAGTCCACAAAGTCAGTAGTGCCAAGGTGTGAACCCCTGCTCCACACTGAGCATTGCTACAAGTACAAAGCCTAGAGCATCATATACTGTCAAGCCCTAGGGTTTGAGAGTCCCCGTGTTCTCATCAAAATGCCATGAGGGTGCAGCATTCTGCCAGTCAGGAGACTGAAAACCCTAGGATTGTCCTAGCATCGAGCAGTGAGCGTGCCTTGAGATTGGAGACCCTCATTTTGAGCTGAGACTGAAATCTTGAAGTTCTGCAAGTGGTGAATTGAGTTTTAAAGAATAATGAGAAAGGAGAATGAACATTCTCCAAAGGCATTGGCTACTGCTGTTTGATTTCAGGAAAGCCTACTTTTCCCCTTCCTCCTACTGTTCCTGACCATTGCATAGATTAATTGAATATCCTTATCCAGGCTAAAACACTAAAGACTCACATGGTAGCACATTTGTATGCAGATCAATTTTTAGTAACATTTTTATCATAAAATAATTCAAGCTTAATGTCAAAAAAGTTGAAAAATAATTTAAAAAATAAGAATCTAAAAGAACAGGGAAAAAAGAGAATCTGTAATCCCCTTATTTAGAATTAGTCATTCACAATACTTTGATGTGTGTGTGTATTTGTGGGTGTGAGCACATGAGTGTGTGTGTACAGACATTTAATCAGCATTCTCTCATTTCATTAAAGTTTGAGAATTGTTGCATCATATATTTTATGGTAGTGTTGTTGATTTTCAGATACTTCCTAATTTTTATCATTGGGATTGCTAATATGCACTTTACTGATCAGTTGTGAGGATGGGAGATGACATTTTATTCAACATTTACGAGACATTTTCTATGTTCTATCTCGCCATTGTACTAGGTGCTGTGTGAAAGAGATGAATAAGATAGGATTTCTGCACTCAAGATGAATAAAATCTTGACATCAGTTCTCTGTCCATAGACAACCTAGTGGTATACATTTCTGTATTACCCAGTGGTGGGTGGGTGGTGTGTGGTCAGAGAACAGATGTGAAGTTGGTACCAAGGAGGCTCCTGAGAATCACTGGTGGTGAACCTAGAAAATGAGACCATTTCTGGTATCCTTCTAATCCAGGAAATTCTCACTTCCACTGAGCCCCACTTTCCAGCCCATCCTAGGACGTGGGCATCTAAATTCCTGTACTGAGAACTTTCTCACTTGAGTAACGTATTGGACTGCTCAGGGTGCCATAACAAAGTCCCATCGACTAGGTGACTTAAACAACAGATTTTTTTTTTCCCCTCACACTTCTGGAAGCCAGGAAATCCAAGATCAAGGTTCCTGTTGATTTGGTTCCTGGTGAGGGCATCTTCCTGGCTTACATGTGGTCACCTTCTTACTGTATCCTCACATGGTGGAAAGAGAGAGAGAGAGGGATAGAAGGAGAGAGAAAGAAAGAAAGAATGCTCTTGTATCTCTTCTTCTAAGGACAGTAATCCTATCATGAGGCTTTGACACTCATGACCTTATCTAACCTTAATTGCCTCCCAAAGGCCCCAGCTCCAAATACCATCACAGTGAGGGTTAGGGCTTTAAAATATAATTTTTTAGAGGATATAACTCAGTCCATATCAGATAACCTAGAGTGGCTTCTGTTTTCCTGGTCAAACAGCAATGATACAATTCTTTCTATGACTACAAAAGAAAAGAAAATCCCTATTTTTATTATATACAAAGACGTGTTCATGCACAGTGGAGCCAATCTGCTAACAATTTAGTGTATACTTTCCCTTTTTCCCCTGATATATATGGGATCATATTATGAATATTATATATAATATACTATATATTGACATTGATTCATGTGTTTTTTCAACAAACATTTACAAGCTCCTATTCTATACTAGTCACTGTGGCTGGTGGTGAAGAGAAAGTAGAGATAAAAGGCATCTGGTATACTCAGAAAGTCGAATATAAATTGGAGTTCTTTTCCAAGTTGAATTATTTACAAAATTTATTTAGTGAACCTTATTTACATCTAAATCTTCATCTAACTGGGATCCATGTTTTAAGAAAAACTGTGTGTGTGCATCTACAAGGTAGCATGCACTTTCTAGGTTCTTTCATATAATGGCAGTTAGCACTTTCTTTAAGACAGTTACTTCCTTGGGAATGGATTTATGTCACATGTTTCTTTAAATGCCCTGTATCACATGCATGGTGGACATACATGATGTTGGATGAATTGTGCCCTCTTTAATCAACATAATAAATATCTGAAGAAGACATTGACATTTCTGTATTATCCAGCTCTGATTTCTGTATGAAATATCATAGACTAGGTGACTTAAACAGCAGAAATTCATTTTTGTGCAGTTCAAGTCCAAGATCAAGGTGCTAACATGGTTGAGTTCTGATGAAGACCCTCTTTTTGTCTTGTGGACAGCTGCCTTCTCACTATGTCCTCACATGGTGGAGAGAGCTTGTTCTCAGGTCTCTCAAAGGACACTATTCCTATTGGATCAGGCCCCAACACTTATGACCACATTTAACCTCAATTACTTCTATAGTCACATTGGAGGTTATCATGTCAACATATGAATTTCGGGGTGGACACAATTCAGTCCATAGAAATTCCCATTTTACAGTTAGGAAATGGGAGTGTAACAGGATGCTAGCTATGGTTTATCCCAAGTACAGATTTCTTTTAGTGTAGTAGTTGCCTAAAGCACAGTAAGGGAAGGATTCTGGAGCCACATCTGGGGTCAGAAGAAAACCAGATACAAATCAGCGGACGGTATGTGTGGGAGTGGAAACCAGCAACATGCGCACATGTTTGTTTGTGTACATCTCTCTGTCTGACACCATACAGCATCATTATAGTCATCTTTAATGCTCATAACCTGCAAGGTGAGCACATTCTTTCCCATTTTGCAGTGAGTAACTTAAAGCTAGAGAATTTACATATTTTACACTAAAGCAGTTGGAGGCAGAGCTTCTATTTGAACTGGCTTCTGTGCCTTTTTGTGATACAACTGACTTAACTTGAATTCCTCTGATCTTGAGGATTTTGTTAGTTCCTCATTTCATACTTCATTTGGAAAACACATTCTTTGGTCAAATCACAGTGTTAGAGAAAGTAGAAGCAAGATCGACCCTTTGAGGTCATCAGAACTTAGTGGTTTTAAAAGGTATATATTAATGAAACATTCTGGTTAATGAGATGTTACTAGAACTCCAAATAAATAAAATAAATGAAAAGCAGAGTTGAAGAGGACAAAAACTCCCCTTCACCACCCCTGGAAATACCCATAGCCCTGGAAATTTCTTAAAGAAACCCCAGGATTCCACAGAACATAGTTTAAAAACCACTGATCCAGCTCACCCTCCTTATTTAGTTGAAAAACTAACACACAGAAAGGCAAAAAATTACTTGTTGCAGGTCACATAGCTAATTACCAGCAGGGCCCAGAGTGTAGCACTGGCCTCCTGACTCCTAACCCAATGCTGTTTCTCATACACAGGGTTTGAAATATTTTAAAAAATCCATCAGTGACTTCGAGGCACTAGGCTCTTCTGAAATCACAACTGCATTATGTAGGACACAAGAGGTTTTCTGAAAATCCCAAAGAAAACAAAGGGAAATTGGAAAAGCACTGTGGGACTGACTGCAAACAATTGAAATTCTTCTCAGTTAAGTGCTGAGATGAAAAGGCCAAGACAAGCACAGTTCTGCAAACAGGAGAAATGAAAAGTCGAGTCTGAAAGCTTTACAGATGTCGACATTCTGCTGAGAAGACTTAGTTCCGGAAGAAAAGAAAAGCTATGGTTACTGAGCACATTCCAGATTTTGGTTCCAGTGTAAATGCTCAGTCTGACTCTGCTCCAACTCAGTATGAGTTTAATGAACATCTCAGAGGTTCCCACAGGGCTGAGAAACTTTGGAGGTCAACGAGGCCCATCTACCCTGTGTGGTTCATGCAGGAACACTCTCCACAGAGGCTAACTCCCGACTTCCACACTTTTTTGGACAGCTCTGAGGGATACTAGAAAGATCATACCTACACAGAGGTAAATAAAAAGAAAAGAGAAAGAAAAATTATATAATGCTTTCTGTGAAATTAAATTTACCTCATTTAATTTTTTCAATAAGTCATTGAGGAAGGCATGACAGTCACATTTTACAGATGAGAAAAAATGAAGCATGTACAGGTTGGACAGTTGGCTCTGTGAGGCAAAGCTAGGGATAACACAGCTGGAATTCGAACCCAGGTCTGCCTAAGGTTTACCATTGTGTGGCAGAGACTCCTCTCCTTCCTGGGAAAAAAGCTGTAGAACAACTTCCAAACTCTCTTACTTAGCCGATACAAGCTCAGGAGACTGATGTATGTCCAATAAAATGTGAGCAGAAGTGATAAAAAGCCTGGTCTTTAAGATCACCTGTTCCCTTCCTCTGGTGGACAAAAGAAAACTTTAAGGATCTTGAAGAGGATAGAGCCACAGGATGGAAGCAGTTTGGGTTCTTGAGTGATTTTATGGAGCTAAGCATCTTCCCCAAGTCACATGTCATTCTGCCCCCTCACTGAATTTTATATCATATTATTTACCATGCATTGTTTCAAGTTGTGACTATAGAGTAACAGACCCAGGAGATGTTTGGGGAAAGCCTTTTTTAGCTCCTCCAGTCAAACACCAGAAGGTGAGCACAACCACAGTATTGGCTGCCAATACTGTCGCACTGCTTTCCAGGGTAGAACTTTTACCAGATCACCTGATGCAAAATTCTGAACCACGCATCTGGATTCTGGTCACACCGTGCTATGATTGGCAAAGAACTACAGTGGGGGAAGGAGGATGTGCTGGGCCACCAGATTCCTCACCCTCCTCCAAGACTGAAAAGCTCATTCACACAAGCTCAGGGAGTATTGATGGCTTATAGCTTTCATTTAATTACCCTTCTAGGTATAACTCTTGGCTGAAATAATATCCCTTATATATGACCATAATTCCTTCCCAGGCACATAATTTATTTAATGACTGGTCCAGTGTCAAAATACTCTGCTCCCATATCAAAATTCAGGACAATATTTTAGGGTTTTTTGGCTCCAAAGCTACCTGCCCCCATTATGGGATTGGCTAAAGCATTTGTTTTAACTGTATCACATCCTAGTTTCTCCCTTTTCTCAATTCTGGTGCAAACACTCAAAGCATCAAAACCTGTAATTAAGAAATAAAAATTTTAAGTACTATATATTTTTAAAACCATGTCCTTATGATAATTGAAGAATTTGCTTTATGAAGGGAATGAGATGATGCTCTGATCCATGGGCTGTGAAAAGCAGGTTGAAGAGAAAATTGCATCCCAATTATCAGGTGAGAAATAGGACATTATGGGTTTATCGAAACATTGTAAAATCTCCTACACAAAAACTATTTACTATGTATAATATATATTTACTTATAAGTTAATATAAGGCAGATATATTATAGGTGATCTGGCTCCTCACCTTTCTATATAAGCTACAAAGAAAGCCACCCTAAATACTATCCGTGATGATTAATTTTATAGTCAATTTGACTGGGTCACAAGGTACCCAGATATTTGGTCATACATTATTTTTGGGGTGTCCTTGAAGGTGTTTTTGGATGAGATTAACATTTGAATCAATAGACTAAGTAAAACAGTTTGTCTTCCATAATGTGAGTGAGCGTCATCTAATAAGGCGAAGACTGGAATAGAACAAAAAGGCTGACCCTGTCCTGAGTAACAGAGAATTTTTCCTGCCTGGTGGCCTTTGAACTAAAACATTGGCTTTGTGTCTGACTTTGAACTTGAACCAAAACATCAGCTTTTTGTGGTCTCCAGCCTGCTGGCCTTCAGACTGGAGCTACACCATTGTCTCTCCTGGTTCTCAGGGGTTCAGATTTGGACTGCAACTGTACCATCAACTGTCCTGGTTCTCAGGCCTTCAAAGTTAGACTGAAATTAAGCCATCAGCAATCCCGGGGCTTCAGCTTGCCAACTTATCCTGCAGATTGTGGGACTTGCCAGACTCCATGATCACGAGTCAATTTCTTATATTTTTAAATAATAAACAGCACTTTCTCTCTCTCTCTCTCTCTCTCTCTCTCTCTCTCTCTCTCTCTCTCTCTCTCTCTCTCTCCCTCTTTCTCTCTCTCCATATATAGAATGTAGATTTTGATACTGACAATGGTTCTAAAGAAGAAAAAATTGAGGATGAAGGAAGAATTTTCTGAATTAGTTCTGGGGTTTCTGGAATTGGCTTTCTAATGTGATTAGATTTAAAGATACTAATGACAAGAGTAATCACTCTGTGACTCTCCCCGTGTATACTTGTTAAATACATTTGTAGGTCTTTCCAATTAATCAGCCTTTTGTGAGTTGATTTTTCAGTGAACCTTCAGAAGGTGAAGGGGATGTGTCCCTTGGCTCCTCTCAGTTCTGGCGCAGCAAATAGGGTCACCACAGCCACTCTGTCTTCTGGGAGCTGCAGTGAAGAGAACCCAGGAACTTGACAGCTGGCAAAAGGGTAAAAATTTCTTACCGGTCAGGCTCCTGGCCTCTCTGTCTGTGCAATCCAGTTGAGCAGACAGTCGAAATCGTTGTTTGTCTCCTCTTCAAAGTTTTGATTAAGGGAGAAAAGGGTTCGTGTGACTATTCTTGGGGTATAGCAACTCTGGTGCAGTTTTTGGTACTTTGAGGTATGAATACTCATATTGTTTGATCCTTTTTTTCCTTTTGTCTTTGTCTTTCTGTGTTTTCCTGTCATCATGAGGGGTACCAGATAAAGTTCCCTTTCACCTTGTGTTGTGAAAGCCCGACTTGTGCCCGAGTGGTGCTCTCTCTCTTGATCTCCACCATCCTAGTGATGTAATTTTCAGGTCATGGCAGGCAGTCAGTCTGAGGATGGGTGGGGACCTGAGACTGTTCGTTCTGAATGCGTAGACCTGTCAGGAGAAGCTTTTGTCTTTCTTTGCCTAAGTCTGGGAGTGTGAGCGGATCTTTGGGATTGCTGCTTCTCTGAAGAGGCTATTGGATTGAGTTGCTGCTGGAATAAGTACACCATTGGAAATGCTAATTTTCAGTGGCCAGAAGATGGGTCCTTTAAATTGTACTTCTTAAAATAAAAAAAATAGAAAAATAATTGGAGATCTCTTATTCTAAACAATTGTCTTATTTGTATTTATGAAAAGATAAAAAACAAAAGACACATAATATTGTTATGGCTACCCTTAGACATTCTCTTGACAAAAATAAAGAGCAAAAATCTGACCTAAAATAAAGTTAAAATCCTTTGTGTGCTCAAACTGCCCATTTTGGATTCCATGAGGGATTTGCCGTGAAGCCTGTTTAAAACTCTGTGCTTTCACCTTTGCAGCTTGGGTTTGATTCCTGATCAGGAAATCAGTCCTTTTTGGTTTGAAATTTGTGTGACTTTTGACCTTTTGGGGTACCCAATTGTTATTGATTCTTTTCTTTTCTCTCCTATGGACAGCTTTTGATTTCCCGTCTTCTTCCATCTGTGGGGGCATATGGGACTTTTAGGCCTTTGTGTGCACATGTCAGGTGAGAAGCTGAAACCCTAGAGAATATGGTCAGACAGAAATGTGGTTTGTATTCTGTTTGTGGCTAGTAAAAGTTTCCTTTCTTTGAACTGTCTTTGAAGGTGGTTCTAGATCTTACGAGGACTGCCATGCACCTCTTTAAAGACACTTCATGCTTCCTTGGTTAAGCCGTAACCTTGGTTAAGGCTCACTGGTTTTGATGAGTCACTCGAGAGGGTACCTTTTTCATAAAAGGATTCAAAAAGCCAGAAATGTCAGCTATTTGTTCCCGCTAAAATCTGATAATAAAGAGATTTGAAAGGATTTTTTAAGAGCTCTAAGGTTAGAAGTCTGCTTAAATTAAAAGCTGATGTCCAATATAGACAGATAGATATATTAAATATATATCATATATTAAATATATATATTTAAAATTTAAAACACCTTTCTGCTTTTTCTCTGAGATCCTGTTTTTGGGAATGTTTTCTGGTTAACTGAATAACCTGTTTGAAAAAATCATGTGCTTGGTTCCTCTGCTTGCATCCTTCCTTGAGAATTGCTCTCCCATTTACTTCTATTCTCCCTACTGTTTCTTCCTCTTTGTTGTCTTTGCCTCATGAAAGACCCGAGAGGAGACTTCTAATGACTCAGACCCCTTAAAGAACTCTGAAAAAGACACCACTCACCCTCTTTTGGGGTCTTCTGCCTTCCTTATGGAGTTTCAAGAATTCTGAGCAGGCTCCTCTCAGATCTAAAACTCTGCTCTCTTTTGCATTGAACTACCTGATCTCTTTGACTTTTGGGAGTGAAAGAAATTACTCTGTATTGAGGGAAAAAAATTTGTGTGTGTGATGGAAGGCATGTCACTGGTAAGAGATGCAGTTGTTTACAGTAAATAGTTATTACTACAGGGGTCACTCATTTCTTTTTATGTTTAGGTATAAAAGAGCATATTTTAAACATTTAGAAATGTCTTTGTAACAAAGTACACTGTAAAAGCATTGTACACCCAATTTCATGGCCTTTTTCTCTTTTTGGAGATCTGGGATTCATTGTGGGCTCTGCCTTGAGCTCAGTGGTACAGTTGGAAAACAGACTGAATTAAAAAGCCACCCATCTAGACAGACTGGTCTCAAATATATGACATTCTGACATTTAGCTGGCTATTTTATGAAGATTTCTGAATTTCCTCTAGCCTCACGTATATGTCTCCTCATAATATCCTCTGGCAAATTCCTAAGGTTTTGTGTTATGCTCACATTCACTTTTAATCTCTTCTAGGGCACCTAAACTCCTTCTTAAAAAAGGCTAGGTGCTCCTGCTTTCTCTCTCTCTCTCTCTCTCTCTCTCTCTCTCTCTCTCTCTCTCTCTCTCTCTCTCTCTCTCTCTCTTTCTGTTTTGAGATGTAAATTTGCCACCCTGTTATCTCCAAAATTCAGTGAGGGTGTTGGCCATGTGAGATAAACTTTAAACTTTTCCATTTACAAAGGCACAATTTAATCCAACTGTCCTTTTAAACTAGTGAGTTTTTACCAGTCTCATGGCTAAAATTTTAAAATTCTAACTAAAAAGTCTTTATTTATGTTTATTTATATCTTTATGTGTACCTGTGTATATGCCTGTCTGTATACTGTCTATATGGATACCAAATTAGCTTATAAATAAATATTTGTAAATTAACTAAATAAGCCAACTTACTTTCCAAGTTCAGGTGACTTTACTAATTCTTGGTAAGTAAAGCTAGTTTAAAAATTGTTGGTTAAGCAAAATAGAAAAGTCTTCAAAATTTAATTTAAACATTTTCACTTGGATATATTGGTCACACAGGTTTATGGTGTCTATGTTAGATGTTTGAAGGTCATAAAACTATTGCTGCTTTGATATTTTTGATATTTGCTTAAATTATCTGTGAGCTTAGGAAGGCATGACAATTATGGGTTTTGTTAAAGGGAAAGTAATTTTTTTCTAGAGGTTTTTAAAAGTCTTAAATTGAAAGAAATAATTATAGGTAAAATTGAATGGACATAGAAAGTTGAAAATGAAAGAAGATGGAGAAAAATTATAAAAGATTATAAAAGGTTTATGGAAAATTTACTTTGTGTGGTCAAAGCTGATTAAGATTGAATGAATTTGTTTATAAGGTTTTGTTAAAATTAGCTTTAGTGCTAATAATATACCAAGGCAAAGGTAGAATTTGGTTTTCTCTTTTGAACAAAATTGTTGTGTAATATTAAAAAGAGTAGAAGATATCTTTTGAGTAAATTGTAAAAAAAAGAGAGGGGAGAAAAGGAGAAACAGATTAAGTTTGCCTCGTGCTGTTTTTATTAGGTCTTTTGATTAGGAAACTGCATCTCCTCTCCATTAATGAGTAAAGTTTTTGCTTTTCAAAAATATTTGAATTGTCACTTTGGCTCAATTAATGACTGTCATTTTACAGTGACTTCTGGTCCTATTTTGTGACATTAAGTGTTTAAACCTTTGATATTTGACGAAGTTTCCAAAATCAAAATTTCTAATTCTAAATTCGTTCTTTTTGACCTCAAACTAACCTTGTGGAGATTAGGGCCCCTGGAAGTCCAAGCGACAAATATTAGGCTTATTCAATTTGTCAAAATCATACAGAAAGCATCATCAAGTGTGAAATGGTGATTGACTTTCTTTGAGCTATTTGTATAATATTATTAATATATGTTCCAAAACTATATGAGATTCCTAAAATTCTGAGGTCTCAGTGTATGTTATTAGTAATTTATGATTATTATGTTAAATTGTTGTATGACACAGAAATAATCAAATCTCCTTGTCAGTTGCATCTTTAACCATGACTATACTGAGTTTGGTCATCCACAATTACTGTTTTATTTGATTCTTCTCAAAATGCAGTTTATAATTAGCTGCAGTCCAAAATTAGCTTCTTCTTTAAGAAAATTCATGGAAAAGACTCTGACAAGCACTCTTTTTTAACATTGTTTTTTTATTATTTCAAAATATTAAGGGGGGTACATAGGTTTTAGGTTACATGGATCTCTTTTGTAATGCTTGAGTCCTGGACATAGGTGTGCCCGTCACCCAAATAGTGTTCTTAGTTCCCATTATGTTGCTTTATCCCCTCCCTTCCTTCCCCCTCCCCCCTGGTTGCTTTCCACTGAGTTTTACTTCCCTCTGTGCACATGTGTGCTCATCAGTTAGTTCCAATTTAATAGTGAGTACACGTGGTGTTTGTTTTTCCATTTTGGTGATACTTCACTTAGGAGAATGGTCTCCAGTTCCATCCATATTGTTGCAAAAGATATTAATTCATCTTTTTCGTGGCTGAGTAGTACTCCATGGTGTACAGATACCACATTTTATTAATCCACTCATGAGTTGATGGAGACTTGGGCTGATTCTACATCTTTGCAGTTGTGAATTGTGCTACAGTGTGACAAGCACTCTTGAATACAGGTGTCTGATAACTTTGGAGATTATACCATTGAACTAGGTGAAATCTTCGAGAACTCTAGTTAAAAACTGTGTGAGGATTGCTAACCCAACAGGAAGCAGAACAAGAGTTAATTATATGGGACTGAACAGTTTTTTCATGAATTTTTCTGTTTGAAACATTGCTGATTCTTTTTATGTTTTATTTCCAAAGTCGAGAAAACTTTTTTTTTCTTTTAAACTATTTATAGCTTACAACAAATTGGGTATAGTTTTGCAAGCAAGATTTGAAATATTTTTCTTTATTTCTATCTGGTTTCTCTAGAGTTTGGAAACTTTGTGAGTATTCTTAATTTATAGCTATATAGTTATTTGCATAAGTTCAATCACAATCTGTTTTCTTTTGTAATGGGACATAATTAAAGGCACTGGTTATTTTATCAAGGCTTTGACTGGAATGGCACATTTTCAGATATGCCCAGACTGCTTTGAGAAATTGAGTTTGACTTTGCAGAGCCAGTAAAGCCCCTTGCAAAGACTGGCCTGGTACCTTGTCTATGCAGTTCCTATTTGAAGTTCCTGACCTGTGTTAAGTCAAATATGTCACTTTCTGACAGGTCTAGGACCATCAAATTATGTTGGGACTTTGAGAAAGGAAGAATTCACCCAATTCATTATTGCAGGCAGTCTAATGATAAATTCTTGCCTTGGCTAGCCTCTCCAGGCTTTTCAAAGTCTAATCTGAAATTCCTTTAAAAAGTTCCAGCAAAGCCAATTTAAAAAAAGCCTATATGGCCAATCACTATTCTTGCTGCACTTTATGCAAGTAATCAGGCCAAGCATAATGAGACTAAAATTTATTATGCAAATAAATTGTTCCTAATATGATTTGTCATTTGTAGAAATGGCAGACTGGACAGAAAAATTATGTTTCAGGAGAACATTGTAGTACACCCATTATTAGATTCTAGCCTTGTCCATTGTTTTTGAGTTTTTATTAGTTGCTTACAATTTGGGCTGAATTCTGAATTTTTTAATGGCTTCAAGTTTCCAAACTAATATTTACAAATTTTTATTCTACTTTTCTGACTTGGACTCAATGAAATTGCTACTACCTTTCTCTGAGGCCCTGCAAGCATACCTTGTGACATACCAACTACAAGTGAGAAAAATCTGTCATAGTGCCACTAAGTACTTCCACTTTAACTGAAGATGCTTCAAGTCTAACATCCAGACACCTCAACTGACTATTCTCCAGACTCTAAGGAAACAGGTTTATAGATTCTTCCAAACATTACTTATTTTTTTTTTTCTGTTTGAAAACCCATCTGCAATGCCACCCCTTCAAATGAGTTGCAGCTCTTTAATGAGACTTGCCTATCACCAGCAATGGGAGACTGATTTAATGTGATTCTTTGCCATTCATCAATTAACTCAATTTTCCTCTCCACAGACACCTGCTTACCTTTCAGTGTGTGAAACTTCTGGAGAGTTTTCAGACAAGGGAATGTTGAGGCTCAGAAAACAATACCCCAAAACATGGTGCATTGACATGCTAAGGTGAAGAAGTCTCAAAGTCTCTCTCTTCTTCCCTCCACCACCATCTCTCCCAAAGAAGTTGCAGTTCCTTTTTCTGCCTGAAATCCAGACCCACCAAAAGGAATAAATGGTTTTTTTCTTCACCTCCCTCTAAGATCCAGAATATAACAGAAGATCCTTTTACAAGACAATGTACAAGTTAATCTCTATTCCATGATTCATTCATTCTCACTAGTAATCCACTAGAGCAGAATTATTCTTCTCTCCCCTCCCATAAACTGTTTTGCCAGGATGGTATATAACCTTCTGAACCCTATTGAGGGGTAAGTGATAACTCTGTGATTCTCCCTGGGTATACATATTAAATAAATTTGTATAACTTTTATCCAATTAAAATTAATTAATTAATTATGGACTCTATTTTCAGTAGTAGATAGAGCACTGATAATCCATGCTGTGATCTGGCAATAGAAGTATGCAAAATATCACCATTGGACACTCCTAATCAACCACTTATAACAAACAAGGATATGCTTCACTACGTATGTGATAATTTTGAATATTTTTATTGAACTAACAACTATTATGAGGTTGGATGGTTGTTCCTAATGTCATTGGACAAAGTGTGGGATACTAAGGATGAGCTCAGAAATTCAAATTCCCAACTGAAATGGATATAAATGACCTGAAAACTTTTATGTATACCCCGAAGGTGACCCTTGTCTCCTGTAGCCACAGGGCTGAGCTTGCTGACAACCAAACCCAGAATCTCACCCTGTGATGGTTGACTTGCAGTGCAAGTTGAACTCCCAGCCTGGCAAGATGTCTATTGCATAAATGAGGACACTGCTTGAGAGGAATCTGGATACTGAAAATTTGAATAAGCTTGTGTGGGAAGACACCAGTAAGGCTGGAAATAGTGAGCCCCTAAATTCTGACGGGTCTTCTTTGCCAGTGGAAGCAGCCTCCACGCCTCCATTGGAAGCGACCTCTCCATTCCTGTCTGAGGAAATTAACCCTGCCTTACTTGAGGAAATTTTAATAGCCTATCTTGAGGGCGTTACCTTGCTATACGATGCTGATTATTGTCAGGACCCACCCTCACCACTACTCTTTACTTCCGGACCTGTAACTAGACTCAAGTCCCAGCAGGCCCCTTATGTTGGCCAACTTGCTGATACCATATCAGGGTCTGGGCGAAGCTTTTTACTTTCCTGTTCTTTCTGTCTTACCAGTCATTGTGGTTGGAGATCCGGTTAATCAGGGTAGCTCTCAAAGAGATGCCCAAAGCCATGTATGTCTTTAGAGCATTTCAAAACTGCCTTTATTTTCCTTGAGATATTTAGTCCACTCACCCAAGCTCTGCCTGGTAATATCTTTAGTTTTAGTATGAAAACCACTGCTTTGTCTCTAATACTGGGTGACTTGCAATCTTCTTAGTTCTCTTACTTATCATCAGAATTATTCAATTCCTCTTTGAGATCTTTACTGCATATGGTGGATACTTTTTATCATTGTTCGTATGATATTGTGATTATCTATTTGCATGTCCTTCTCCACTAATATAGGAATTCTTTGAGGACAAATAAGGACAGTGGCTTAATTCTTTCTGAATTCTTCAGGCCCAAGAATAGGTCTTATTTAAGAATGATTTCTTCAATGTTGAAAGAGTGAATTCACACTAAACCACTAGACACATAAGGTCAATTTCAATGGCTTTATTTGCCACTGTTCACTTGTTATCTTGTTAAAAATAAACACATAAAATGGAAAACTTTATAAAGCCCAACCTGGTCATAAAGGGGAATAAGATGACAACAGCGTAAAAATACACTCTTCATCTCAGAAAAAGAGAGAAGCTTTCCAAAAGAATAAAAATTAGTCTGGACAAGAAGTTTAAAGAAGGACTTTTCCCTCCAATTTTGTCTTGGATATGTATATTTTTTCCCTCTTCATCACCTCATCCAAGCAGAAGTTATCATATCACCCTTGGCTTGATGCCATATCCTCTTAGTTGGTCCACTCACATTTGCTCATTCCCTTCTCAAACCTGCTCTCTTCTTTGTAGCCACAGTAGCATTTTCAATGTATCAGTATAATCATTGCAAACGCACCTCTTCCCCTCTTTAGTATGGCATAGACCCTCCTTTGTCTGACCCTCGCTTACCTTTCAGGACTCATGTTTCACCATAGTCCCTCAGTCTCAGCACCCAGCTCTCTGTTGTTCTATTCTTTTCACAGGCCCTCTGCCCTTGCCAATCCTTCTGCTGGGAGTTCTCTTCCTGCCAGCTCTACTGCATTCATTTGTACTTACTCACCAGAGCTCGGTGTTCACAAAGAAGCTTACCTGATAGTTCTGGGTAAGCGTGACCCTCAGGTCAGGAGTATTAACATTTCATATTCTAAGTCTATAGAATCCATGATGCAGAATATGTGGCTTTCCTCCTGATGCAAACACAGAACCTGGCACATAGCAGGTGCACAGTAAATACATGCTTAAGGGAAGAGAGAAAAAGAGAAGGAAAGAAAGGGAAAGAGGGAATGAAGAAAGGAAGGAAAGAAGGGAAGGATGGAGGGAAGGAGGGAAGATGCTAAAATGAGTAAATGGGAATTAGCTCATAACTTTCTACTTTGGTCATGACAAAGCTGACAGACTTTCTACTACACCATACCACAACTCTGATGAATTAAATCTCATTTGGAGGTATAATATATATAAAGCAACTAAATTCAATTGAGCTTAGAGTCCAAAGGGTCTCCCAGGGTCATGTTTGGTGCTTCAGTCTTCTGAGAACCTGTGTCCTTCCCTTGATCCATGCTCTGATTTCCACTCTTAAATAGTTGGCTTCATGATAGAACTAGAAAGAAATCTGGATATTCCTTTAAAAAAATAAACAGGCAAAGAACAAAAGGCCCATATGATGGCTGTGTAAACCAAACCAAACCCTAAAAGAAAAGATACTTTGAATCCAAGTAAAACAGAACAGTATTTGTTACAGCTGAGAGAAAGGCATTATTAGTTAATCCTGAGGGCAGGGACACACTGAAGTATAAAATATGGTATCTCTAAAAAAAAAAAAAAAAAAACTTTAAAGATCAAAGTCATACAAACAGGAGATCCTACAGAGAGTGAAAAAGTCTCATGACTTGATACTTGTGTCATTAATTGCTGAACTCTAATTGCTGAACTCCCAATTACTCTAGCAAAATATTATATAATTTTTGCTCTGGGCATGGATGTGATAATGCCTCAAAATAAACAAGATAGTCAATTAGAATAAGTCTGTTAAAAAATTACTCTGCCAAGACAAGCTTTTAGAAAGTGGAAACAAAAATAAAATAGTGCTGAGGAATAGGGGATACATTTTGGGGACCAACGGTTATTTCTAATCTAGTAATTTATAAGGTCCAGTTGCTAATATATTCATCCCTCTATGCAATTTTTCTGTTCCTGAAAGATTGGTTAGATAGTCTAGGGTACTGACCATGCCATTTTTAAAGCCCTCAGTGACTCACCATCTCATGCAGGATAAAGCCCTTACTCCTCAGTGTTGTTCACAAGGCTCTTGGCCAGGGAACTTCCCCTCCTCAGCTTGCTTTCCTACTAAGTCTGTAGGCCGCCTTGCACTGAACGATTTTAAGTTCCTCAAGTTATTAGGGAGCTTTTCTACTCCCAAAAGCCCAAGTACTGCAGCAACCTGGAATTGTGGGGAGAACTTGCATGATCCCAGAGCTTGGACACTCCATGTGGGGTTCCCCTCCAAGAAGAGTGACCCAAGAGGCGGGAGAGCTGGCTCTCTTCCATTCAGACCCTAATTGCATCCCACCCCTCCCCCACCCACTACGACCAGGAGAGCAGTTTGAGCTGAGAATTTTGCCAGCGACCCCCTCCCTACAACTGGCACATTCTGTAGTCTGAGGTTTCCACAGAGACCGAGGCCCACATCTTTCCCCATGAGGACCTGCAGGGGACCCAGAGTGCCCAATCTGGGAGCTCCCTACCTGCCAGCATTTCACAGAGATGCATGCCAAGGGTCAGACACACAGGCTGGATCCTGTACCCCCAGGACACAAGTGGGTTTTTGGGGGATGTAATGGGGAGGTTTGGGAGCTAGACTTGGGAGGCGAGGGAGCCCACATGGGTGGGACTGATGGGAAAATACTGTTGGGGTCCGAGACATGGAGATATGGTGAACCGCCCATGCCCTCACAGGAAAGCTGCACTGTTGAACTAGGATAGTTCCTGGGGCAGGGAAGATCCCAGCCTGTGATACCATAGCAACCAAGTACAGCACATTCAGGCAACTGAGGGCAGGGGTAATGCAAGAGGGGTGGGGCTCACTCTCCACAGCCAGTGTGGGAATTGCAGCTCTTTCTCAAAAGCAGCCTTCTGGGTTTGGAGACCCAGCCTTGACCCTCCTCCCAACAGAATTCCCTACCATCTGGGACAATGACATTGGAACCACATTGAGGCTCAAAGCCTGTTGGACTAGGGGGGGCCCCCAGGTGAGGGGTAGATCCTAGCCCACGGCACCACAGCAACTAGTGCAGCATGTTCAGGACTCAAGGACAAATGCAACACAAGAAGGGCAAAGCTCACTGTCCACAACTAGTCTGGGAATTGCAGCCCATCCCTCACAATCTACATTTCCAGTATGGAGAGGCAGTGGCATCCTTCCTCCCAGTGGCTCCCTGTAGCAACTGGGAAAACAAGAGAAAGATTAAGCTGGGAGTCCAAATATAATTCACACTGCTTGAAAGAGGAGAAGGCAGCAGGACAGAAGCAACCTGAGGGAACACTTCTTATTAAGAGAGAAACAAAAGTTATAGTCAGCTCAATCTGTGAAGGATCTCCCTCCTCCATTGCAGACATCTGGGTGATCAGGGAGCTGCTCTGAGACTGTGCAAAGACATTCCACTGGAAAGCAAGTGAAGAAGAGATCCGGTGCCTGCCAATCCCAGGTTTCTGCAACCAATGCCATCGTGATCATTCCATTGCGTGGAGCCAAGTCTGCATGGAACCCAGCCTTCCTGCAATAGCTTTTGCATCATGCTCGCCAAGCCAGGGAGGGAAAGATACTGCCCTGTGTCATGCCCTGTGACTGGGGCCCAAACATGCCTCCTCACCTGCATGGAAGCCAAGCAGAGGAGAAGACCCAGACACCACAAGAACCACTTGGGAAATGTGGGGCTACTGCTTCAGTGGGCCCTAAGTATAGGGGGAGAACATGGGCTGAACAGCAGTGTTGGCCCACCTATGGAGACCCTGGGCCATTGAAACTGTGTGACTGGGCATCAGCAGCCCCCACACTGGTGGAACAGTCCCCTAAATGGGCATCTCTGCACCCCAAATTCCCAGAGCCAGCTCTGAAGCTCTCGCTGTGCCTAAGTCCGAGGCTGAGGCTTTGCCCCTGTAGATCCAGGGCTCCTACTGGGCCTGTGACTCCACCCTGATACTCCACAATTGTGCCTGGACCTTAAGACTCCAGTACTGAGTCCACACCACTACTGTGGGGCCAGCAGAACTACCCTAAGGTCTGACACTTCACTCAGGGCCTCCCAACCATAAGCAGCCATCACTCCTGAATTTGGTTTGAGAGAGTCCACAGCAAAGGAGAACAGGTGTCCCGCAATCCTTTTAAAACAGAGCTGAGAGAAGAGGAGCCAGATGAGAAAAAAAGACAGCAAAAAGAACACTGGCATCATGAAAAAACAAAATAGTTAGACATCCCCAAGGGAACACAATGGAGTTACAGTAGTGGACTCCACTCACAAGGAAATTGCTAAAATGACATAAATGGAATTCAGAATATGGATGACAAATAAGATGAATGGAATTGAAGAGAAAGTTGAAAATCAACAAGAGTAAGCAAAAAATATTTCAGGAAATCAGTGAAAAAATTAAAAAGTCACTAGAGAGCTAGACAACATAGGAAAGGATATAATAGAACTTAAAGAAATGTAAGAGTCATTTAAAGAATTTCAAAACACACAAGCTAAACCAAGGATAAGAAAGAATCTCAGAGCTTGAAGACAAGACTCTCAAGATAACCCAGTCATTCAAAGAGGGAAAGAAGAGTATAAAAAAGTACAAACAATCACTGAGAGAGATTTGGAATCATGTGAAGCAAACTAACATTTAGTTTGAATTATAGGTATCCCTGAGGGCAAAAAAGAAATAGTAAACCATGGAAAATCGATTTAAGAAAATTGTTGAGGAAAATTTCTCTGGTATGACCAGAAATTAAGACATACAGATACAAGACAGACATTGAACACTGGGAAGATTCATAGCAAATAAAATATTCCAAGCAGCAAGACAAAAGCATTAAATAACCTACAAAGGAAAACCCATCAGGCTAACTGCAGATTTCTGAGCATAAACCTTACAAGCCAGAAGAGATTGGGGCCCCATCTTCAATTGACTTAAACAGAACAACTGCCAGCAATTTTGTATCCTGCAAAACTATGTTTCACAATAGGTAGAGAAATTAAGTCTTTTCCAGACAAGCAAACACTGAGGGAATTTGCCATGATGATACCTGCTCTGCATGAAATACTCAGAACAGCACTATACATAAATTAGCACAACAGATATCTACCAGTGTAAATTCACCTAATCTCTCCCCACTAAGCTCACAACTTCTATAAAATAGAATAAGAGATAAAACAAATCAATACAGGACTACCCAACAGGATGAACAGACCGACAGCTCACATATCAATGCTATCAATCAAAGTTAATGGGCTGAATCCTCCTCTCAAAAGACATAGGCCAGCTGAATGGACGAACAAACACAACCCAAATATCTGATGTCTCCAGGAAACACAACAAAACCACAAGGACATAAACAGACTCAACATGAAATGTTGGAAAAAAATATTCCATGCAAATAGAATCAAAAGAAAGCAGGCATAGCTATTCTCATATCAGATAAAATTGACTTTAAGCCAACAAATGTAAAGAAAGACAAAGAAGGTTATTATATAGTGGTAAATGGAGCTATGCTACAAGAAGACATAGCGATTCTAAATATATATGTGTCCAAAACAGGAGCTCCCAGATACATAAAGCAAATTTTGCTAGAGCTTAGCAAAGAAATAAATAGCACTGTTGCAATTGCCAGGGACATCAACACACCACTGTGTTGGAGCTCAACAAATCATCAAAATGGAAAATAAATAAATAATGACTTAAATCAAAACTTGTAATCAAATGGACTTAATAGACATTGTAGAACATTTTACCCCAAACTGCAAAAGATACATTCTTCTCAGCAGCACATGAGACATTCTCCAAGACTGATCATGTGTTAGGCCATAAAAAAGGTCTCAAAAATTCAAAAAAATTGAAATAATACCATGTACCTTCTCAGACCACAGTGGAATAAAACTAGGAACCAATTAAAAGAGAAACACTCAAAGCTACCCAAAGTCACAGAAATTAAAAATGTACTACCAAATGATTATTGGGTCAAGAATGAAATTAAGATGTAAATCAAAAAATTATTTGAACCAAATGACAAAGGGGACTGAAGCTATCAAAATCTATGTGACACAGCAAAAGCATTCCTCAGGGGAAAATTCATAGCCTTAAATGCCCACATTTCAAAGACAGAAAGATCACAAATTAACAACCTAAGGTCATACCTAAAGGAATTAGAAAAGAAAAAACAAAACAAACCCAAGCCAACAGAAGAAAAAGAAAAGTAATGAAGGTCAGAACAGAACTAAATGAACTGGAAAAAAATCACAAAGGCTTAATGAAAAAGAAAACAAATAAACAGACTTAGTTCTTTGACAAGATAAACAAAATCTACAGACCTCTTGATAGACTAACCAAGAACAGAAGAGAAAGTACCAAGTAAGCTCAATCAGAAATGAAAATGGTGACATTACAACTGATAAGGCAGAAATACAAAACATCATCCATGAATACTATGTAAATCTCTATGTGCACAAACTAGAGAACATAGAGTAAATGGAAAGGTTCCTGGAAACTCACAACACACAACCTCCAAAGACTCAACCAGGAATAAATAAAACTGAACAGATCAAAATGGACAGTGAGATCAAAATAGTAATCAAAAGCCTCCCAACAAAAATAGCCCTGGACCAAATGGATTCAAGCTAGGTTCTATCAGACCTACAAAGAAGACCCAGCGCCCATAATACAGAAATTATTCCGTAATATTGAGAAGGAGGAAATCTTCCCCAACTCATTCTATGAAAGGAATATCACTTTGCTACCAAACCAAAGACAGGAAGGAACACAACAACAACAAAATAACTACACACCAATATCTCTTATGAATATAGATGCAAGAATCCTCAAAAAAATACTAGCAAACAAAATCCAACATCGCATCAAAAAATAATCCGCCAAGGCCAAGTGGACTTCATTCCATGGATGCAATCATGGTTCGACATGTGTAAATTAATAATTGTGATTCACCACATAAACAAAAGCAAAAACAAAGACCATATGATCATCTCAATAGACATAGAAAAAGCCTTCAACAAAATCCATCTCCCTTTCATGATAAAAACCCTCAATGAACTAGGCATAGAAGGAAGATTTGTCATAATTATAAAAGCTATTAATATGTATGTCAAACCCACAGGCAACATCATGCTGAATAGGGAAAATTTGAAAGCTTCCCCCCTAAAAACTAGAACAGGACAAGGATGTCCACTGCGATCACTTCTAGTCAACATAATGCCGCAAGTCCTGGCCAGACTAACCAGACGAGAGAAGAATATTAAGGATATTCAAATCAGGAAAGAAGAGATCAAACTATTGCTCTTTGCTGATGCTATGATCATATTTCTAGAAAATCCCAAAGATTCCATCAAGGGTTTCATGGAATTGTAAATAAATTCAGCAAATTCTCAGGATACAAAATCAATGTACATAAATCAATAGCTTTTCTATATACTAATAACACTCAGGGTGAGAGTCAAATCAAAGACTCAGTACCATTCATAATAGCCACAAAGAAAATAAGATACCTGGGAATATACTTAACCAAGAAGATGACCGATCTCTACAAGGAAAACTACAAAACTCTGAGGAATGAAATCAGAGAAGATACAAACAAATGGAAAAGTATGGCATGGTCATGAATTGGTAGGATCAACATTGTTAAAATGACCATACTACCCAAAGTGGTTTACAAATTCAATGAAATCTCCATCAAATTACCCAAGTCACATGTCACAGATCTAGAAAAAACAATTCTACACTTCATTTGGAACCAGAAAAGATCCTAAATAGCCAAAGAAATCCTAAGCAAAAAGAACAAATCTGAAAGCATCACATTACCAGACTTTAAACTATACTACAAGGGTATAGTAACCAAAACAAGGTAATATTGGTACAGAAAATAGAGATATAGACCAATGAAACAGTACAAAGAACCCAGATATAAAACCATCTGTCTACCACAAACTGATCTTTGACAAAGCAGATAACAATATACACTGGGGAAAAGAAGCCATATTCAATAAATGGTGCTGGGAAAATTGGATAGCCACATGTAGAAGATTGAAATAGGATCCATATCTCTCACCACTCACTAAAATTAATTCAATATGGATAGCAGACTTAAACCTAAGACATGGAAACATAAGAATTCTAGAAGAAAATGTAGGAAAATATCTTCTAGATACTGTTCTAGTCAAAGATTTATGATGAAGTCCCCAATGGCAATCATGGAAACAACAAAAATTAATAAATGGGATTTGATTCAATGAAAAAGCTTCTGCACAGATAAGAAAACAATCAACAGAGCAAATAGGCAACCTACAGAATGGGAGAAAATATTCACAAGCGACACATCTGATAAAGGGTTAATAATCAGAATTTACAAATAACTCAAGCAAATTTACAAGAAAAAAACAACCCTCTTAAAAAATGGGCAATACACATGATCAGAAGCTTCTCAAAAGAAGAAAGACAATTGGCCAATAAACATATGAAAAAATGCTCAATATCACTAATCATCAGGGAAATGCAAATTAAAACCATTATGAGATATCAATTTATCCCAGTTAGAATAGTATTTATTAAAAAGTCCGAAAACAATAGATGCTGGCATCAATGCAGAGAGAAAGGAATGCTTCTACACTGTTGGTGGGACTGCTAATTAGTACAACCTCTATTGAAAACAGTATGAAGATTCCTTAAAGAACTAAAAGTAGACCTACCATTCAATTCAGCAATCCCACTACTGGGTATTTACCCAAAGAAAAAGAAGGCTTTTCATCAAAAAGACACCTGCACTCAAATGTTTATTGCAGCACAATTCGTAATTACGAAGATGTGGAATCAACCCAAGTGCCCAACAATTCATAAGTAGGTTAACTGAATGTGGTATATATATACCACAATATACTATTCAGTTGTAAAAAAGATGAACTAATACCTTTTGCAATAATCTGGATAGAACTGGGGACGATTCTCCTAAGTGAAGCATCAGGAGAATGGTAAACACCACAGGTAACTGATTAGCACACATGTGCAGAGGGGAGTAAAACTCAGTGGCTATCAACCAAGGGGGAGGGGGAAGAAAGGGAGTGTCAAAACCCTACCTAATGGATAGTATGAACATTATCTGGGTGACAGGCACACCTTTAGCCAGGACTCAAGCATTACGAAAGTGATCCACGTAACCTAAAACATTTGTATCCTCTTAAAATTTTGAAATTAAACAAATAGGAAATAATAGCATACATATTTTTGCAACTATAAACACTCAAGTACACTAATGACAGTCATACATGTAAAACAGGTATGAGCAGATGAACTGTGTTCTTAAATATGTCAAAAAGGGAAATGTTTAAATGCATATCACTGTGGTTAATAATTGTGTGCACCTAGCTGCATAACTTTGGTCATCTGCAATACTGTGACAAATAACCTAAGTCTTTGGACAAGATGAATTAAACTGTGATGGGTCATGACCACATATACAGTTGTCCAAAGAACCAAGATCTCAAGAAATTTTATCTTTCACAAATGCAGATTCACAGACATCTTCATTTATTGAGGAAGTTTCAATATTTTTATGTATACACGTGATGGCTACACACAAAGTCAGTATTATGATAATGACCTTTCCTGCAGCCAAATTTGTAAAAAATAAATAAAATAAATTAGAACTCCTTAAAAGTCTTCATGCAATTTATACCTCCTGTATTAGAAATGATATGAAGATGAAATACATAGCAGAGAGAATTGTAAAAAATATTGCTGAAAATTTAAAATAGTGATAAAAGCTAAAAAAAGATAAAAAGAAAAACAAAAACTAAAGAAATATTGACATACAAAAAAGAGTATTGCAGGGATAGATTATGAGCAATTGTGTGGAGATAGTTCGTAAGAACTGGTTGAGTTTCATCACCAATAACTTTATTGTGAAGTCTTATATCATGATGAATAGCAGCTTTTTTTCCCCCCTTTTAAGTCCTAGCTCTCCTTGAAGAGGAGAGCTAGGACATTAGTTTTCTATGTGGTGCTGCTTTTATTGAAATTCTTCTATGATTTGGTACACAATGACATGAGCATTCCCTATTAAATTTTCCCATCCTCTGTGCCATATTGTTTTGGGTACTCAGAAATCCACTCCTCACGCACTCATATAACAGACCACAAATTTGGCAAATACAATATTGGTGATCAAACAGCAACACCATTGTGTAAGTATCTTCTTATCCTACCATGCATATAATTATTTTTGAACCAGTCAGTAGCTTTGCTGGCTTCTTCAAACAATTGTGGCTTTAATTCACTAAAAGCTGCTGGAATATCATCAGCTGGGTAAAAACCAATGCATGCAAATGACGCATTTTTAAACGGAAGTTTTCGTCATTGCCCTGTCACGTGACTGCTCCATTATTCTGAATTTTCCACCAAATGCATTGAACTTAATAGAAAAAATGAACTTTATTAGTAACACTTGAAATTCACTTTTAGAAGCTATGATCAAACCTAATTCCAAATTTGTCATTATGATTTGGGAATTCAATTGAAATCCATTTTATTCTGCAAAGTCCACCAAATCTTCAAATAAGTGTTTATAAAGTACTTCAATTCTTCCGGTCATTAATACATAAATGAGCAGATAAGTTCCAGAGTTTTCAGATTTAACAGGGGCATGAATTGTATATAGTTGGTGAAAAACAGCGGGGACAGTTTTGAAAGTGTCATCCATTAGCCGGAATGAAGTATATATATGGTAGTTTTTCTATGTTAGATTTAGTGGTAAATATAAGAAGTCTGTATTCTTTGAAAGTCAAATCCCTAATCAAGATAGTTCACAGTTTAATGTGTTTTGTAACATTGGAGGAACCTCTATATCAGCGAATGTCTTTGGTTTAGCAGGTTGCTGAGCTTGTTGAATTCTTTTTTTATTCTCTGACAAAGGGCGCTTTTTGAAGTCAAGCATGGTGTAAGTCCTGGAGTCCAAAGGCCAGTGAGCCTGGTGTTCTGAGCGCACCGGAAGAAAAGTCCATCCCATCTCTCAGTGAGAGATCAATTCACCTCCTGTATTTGTTCTCTCCGGGCCCCCAGCCAATTGGATGGTGCCTGCCAATATTGAGGGCAGCTCTTCCCCACCTAATCCACTCAGACTCCCACACTAATCTCCTCTAGAAACACCTTCACAGACACATCCAAAATAATGCTTTACCAGGGTTTCCAGGTTTTCCTTAATCCATTCAAGTTGACACCTAAAATTAAGTCCACAAATCCTCCCCTTGTCACCTTGGCACCCATAAGTATGTCCTTAACCAGACTTAATCCTCAATTCATGTCCTTAAACCATACTTAATTTCCAAATAAAGATAATAACAATAATAACAAAAATATGGTGATAGTTTCACCTAACATGATGCAATCTTATGGTTATGATTGTGATTTTGAGGATTTCAAATGTTAGGGATTTTGATCTTTTGCGATGTCGACATTCAGGATCATGGTGTTTAGGATCTTGTCTTTTGGGATTATGATCCAAAACCAATTTACCACATCACAGGCTAAACTTAGTTGTTTTTCTACATCACAAACCAACCACGTTGTTTGCTATGGCAGCCAAATAATCTTTGGAAGAACCAATAGTAATAGCTGACACTGTATTGAGCATTTTTGTTGCATTGTATATTTCAGTCCTTGCCATGATATGTAAGGATGGAGAGTCTCTCTGGCAGTACCCCACCACTGTGCCATAAGACAGCCTGAAAAGTCATGTAGGATCCAGTCCCTGCTTCCCTGTACAGCCTCATTTCGGATTAGCCTCATGGATCCCACTGGATATCTCTTACATCTTGTCAAGCCACAGATTAAGTAATTCCCTGAACCAGTTTTCGTTCTGTCCTCTTTTTTCATGTTCTCAGAGAGCACTGTATTTTTTCACAGCACTTACACAATTGTAAACTAAATACATATTTAGTAATTTCTTGCTCATTATCTGCCTCTTGCACTGGACTGAAATTTCCATGATGCCAGGAGATTTTCTAGTTAGCCTCAGTATTCTCAGTGCCTGTCGCAGTGCCAAAGACAGTATGTTCTCATTACTTGTGGAATAAATGAGTTTCAGTAGGTTATAGTGTGCAATTAGAATATGCAGTGGAATAAGTAAGTGACCCTGCATCTATGGCCATCATGGTTAAAATAAAGAATACCTAAAATTCTGAGAGTTCCATGGTGTAGAGAAGGTGGGGAATGTTAGCGATATGTACTAGTCACTGTATGAAAAAGAATAGGCATTGTTTTTTGTTAAATGAAAAAAATTAATATAATTATGTATCAACAGTTTTATGCAAGATCTAATATATGGATAAAGAACTAACAACCTTCTGTATGGCAAAGGAAATAATTAACAGAATGAAAAGACAACCTATGGAATAGGAGAAAATATTTTTCAATTATACATCTGATAAGGACTTTATATCTAAAATACCTAAAGAATATATATAACTCAATAACAAAAAGCAAACATCTCAATTAAAAATGGGCAAAGGATTTGAATAGAGCTGCTGGTTTACTTTAATGGATGTTGAGATAGAGAATATAAGAGTGATTATTTTGGACTGTGAGAAATGAAAAAACATTTCTCCAAAAGAAAATATACATATGGCCAACAGGTATAGTGAAAGATTCTCAACATCGCTAATTATCAGAGAAATGCAAATCAAAAGCACAGTGAAATATTACCTCACATCTGTTGGGATGGCCACTATCAAAATGCATACCCAACGAGTACTGACAAGGATGCAGATAAATTAGAACACTTGCATACTGTTGGTGGAAATGTAAAATGGTGCAGCCACTGTGGAAAACAGTAAGAAATTTCCTCCAAAATTTAAAAATTGAAATCACGATCTCAAAGGCATATTACCACTATCATGTTCATTGCAGCGTTATTCATAACAGCCAAGATATGAAAACAATTTAAATGTCCATTGATGGGTGGTGAATGGATAAAGAAAATATGGTATTTACACTGGAATATTATTCAGCACGAAAAAAGAAAATCTTGCTATTGCCAACCACAAGGATGAAGCTGGAGGACATTATGCTAAGTGAAATAAGCCAGTCATAGAAGGACAAATATGGCATGATTCCAATATATGAGTGTCTAAAATGATGAAGCTCACAGAAGCAGAGAGTAGAATGGTACTTGTCAGGAGCTGGAGGGGAGGAGGAAAAGGAGAGTTGTTCGATGAATATAAAATTTCAGTTATGGAAGATGAGTAAGTTCTGGAGATCTGCTGTACGATATCGTGCCTATAGTTAACAACACAGTACTGTGCACTTAAATTGTTAAGAGGAAACTTTTGGAGATGATGAATATGCTTGTTACTTTGATTGTGGTGATGGTTTCACAGGCGTATGCATATATCCAAATTCATCAAATTTCACACATACATACATACATGTAAAGTTTCTTGTATGTGAAGTATACCTCAGTAAAGCTGTTAAAAAGGAACACTGCTGAGTTGACAGTATTACATATTTCCATATATAGCCTATCACAGCTTATAGCCTCAAGAAAAAGGCAGCAACTCTATTCTAATTGAGAGATCTTATGGCTGACATGGCAGATGCAGAGATTGGAGTTGTTTGTTAATAATGGTGATTGCACACATGCATATCATGTTTTTGATTCACACGACACTTTCTCAACTATCTCATGACACCGTCTCAACTATCACTGCCCTGTCACTCAACTATCACAGATCCCAAGGCTGTGAAGATAAGACGAGTCCCACTGACATTTCTCTAGGGCTGGAGTTATGGCAAACAGGACTGAGGGAATCATTTGAGCAGTGTATGTTTATAAAAGGTCTTAATTTCAGATTTTTAAAAATGTTATCTTCAAATGAAGGTCACTGTGTGTGTGTGTGTGTGTGTGTGTGTGTGTGTGTGTGTGTCTGTGTGTGTGTTAGAATGAAAAATTCTGGAAAATATATAGTTTTCACAATTCAGTATGGATAGGTCTTCATTTCATATCTTGGAAGCCTCAAAAATTGAGCAAAGCCTGGGTCACCGAGAGGCCCTGTGTCCACAGTCTCATTATAAAGTAAATGGAAAGGACACTTTCTACAGACTCTGGGACCAGCAAGGCCTGAGATTCTCCCATGAGTCCCAACCTTCTAGGAGCTTTGAGCATCACACTGATTTCTACATCCTGGATGCCACTCTCCTCAGCTCTGTGAACGCTGGCAAGTGATTTTACTTCTCTGGGTCTCAGTGTCTTTGTCTATAACATGGTTACACACATTTACATTCACAATCCCTTTTCTACAATTCTGAAATCTAAAATGGCCTAAAATCTTAGAAATTTTTTGGATAAGTTTGGAGAAAAAGCTCCTTTGGCAGCAAAACCTATCCTGAACTGAAATATGGCTATTTAAGTCATCCTTTATCACACTTACTGTCCATGTTCACAATTTTGGATATAGAAATATTAATATGATTATCCTGGGGGTGTTACATACTCAGAGTAAACAGTATATGAGCTGTGTTGTGCTTTCTAGAGCCATATTCTTCAGAATATTGAAAGCCAGCAGGTCCCAGGGGCTTCATGTGAAGGTCCGTGGCCTCGTTCCTGAGCAATACCAGTGTCCAATGTCTCTGGCATTTAGATCATACCCTAGAGGCAGCAGCCCTCATTTACAAGGCATTCTTTTGGCTCTTACCCACTGAAGGCTGGCACCCCTGCTTCTCCTTGGCTGCCTGGTTGGTAGACACTTGGCTTTGCACCAAGTTTCCTCTATCTTTTAGCAAATACTGTCTTAGCCGAAGATTGTCTAAAACCCAGGGGGGTTCTTCCTCAGCTCCAATTGCCTCTGCCAGACTGGGTAAATTTCCGAGCCTATTACCACCCTACAAAGCTCTCAACATTGTGGTTCAGTAAGACTTCCACACCTGCCCCTTCACATTTTGCTATGGATAGTTTAAGTGGAGGAAAGCAGAATGGGAAACTATGAAAGAAACACAACTTTTCAGAAATGATTTTATCATCTTTGGCCAACATGAGCTTCTTAGTAGGTAGGCAGTTGAGTCATTCACTCACTTATTTATTGATTCACTTCTCTCTCATTTATTGATTCTATTATTTTTTCATTCACTTATTGATTCTTTTTTCCTAAAATAATTTAAAATTTTTAGCACTTTTTGCCTGTCTTTATTGATTCTATTGATAACTTCAAGGATAAAACAGAAAAATATAAAATTAAATTTATTTGGTTTATAGGCTTCTTTGTTATTTTTTGTTCATTTTTGGTAAAAGTACATAGGTAGGTGAGAGAACTAAATATGTACCTTTTAGAGATCATTCTACAAGCACTTTATGTAAGGTAGAAGTCATCATTTTCTCAATTAGAACATATTGTTGGGGGCTAACAGGTCTTACAGTCAGTGCTTTTATACATTGCCTTTTTGAATTCGCCACACTTTCTGAAATGTTAAGATTTTCATTAGTAAGTTTGATGAATGTGCTCTAGTTACCAGCCAGTTTCACAAACACAGGTCAGCTTGACTCCACAGTCCCCATGGGCTGCCAGGTATACTCCACTTGCTTTGCTGGAAGAACCCACGAAAGAAGGGATGGATGACAAGGGAGATGAATTGTGCCTACGACGTAACTTTGCTGAGGGTCAATCTAATAACCTTCAAGACAGGAAGTTTGTCTCTGAGTCTTGGGCAGATTGTAAGCTCCGGGGAACCAGGGAACATGCTTCTAATTCAGAACCGTATCCAAAGCACCCAGCTTAGTACCTGGTACAAATAAATATTCCTTGAGTAAATGAGATTTGTGATTGAATATAATATCAGTAATTGATTATTTAAGAGAGAGATGAGGGAAGAGGAGCAGAGGAAGGAAGAAGAAAAATAAAAGGAAGAAGGAGAAGTGAATGTGGAATGGAAAAAATAACAAAGGAAGGAATAAAAGAGGCAAGGATTTAGGAATGAAACATGCGTGTTGTCCCAGCAGTTGAGTTTCCATTGATAACTCTAGTAATATTGCTCTCGCTTGAGTGTCGGTTGATATCCATGTTGCCAAACTCAGTGGAAAAATGCTTAAGAGAAGTCCTTAGAGTCAAATTGTTTGCTATAGAATAGCTGGGTGACTGTGGTAGACAGACTTTCAAGCCACCGCCAATGACTCCTGCCTTCTGGTATTCATGCCCTTGTGTAATCTTCTGTTTTTGAGTGTGGGTAGAACCTGTGACTTGTTTCTAGCCAATAAAATATGGCAGACGTTATGAGTTGTCACACCCATGATTATAGGATATTATATAAGACTCTGTCTTGCTAGCAGACACACTTAGAGATTCTTCTAGCAGCTTTGACAAAAGGCCATGTTGAAGAAGCCTGCAAAGCGAGGAACTGAGGATGGCCCCTGGGAACTGCAGGCAGTCTGCAGCCAACAGCCATCAGGGAACTGAGAGCTTGGAAGCTGTCTTTGTCACTTGAGCTTCCAGATGAGAAGACAGCCCTGCCTAAACTTTGATTACAGGGTGGTGATGCTCTAAGCAAAGGACCCAGCTAAGCTGTGACTGAATTCCTGACTCACAAAAACTGTGAGATCATAACCGTGTGTTTTGTTTGAGCTGCTACATTTTTAGTAATATTTTTACACAGCATAGAAAATTTTTATGGTGACTATGGGTGCCACCCTTTCTAATCCTTAGTTCCCTATTCTATAAAATGGTAGTAACAATAGTATCTACTTTGTGCATTGTTGTGAGCAATGTGATTATATGTGTGTGTGTGTATCTCAATCACACAACAATAGTGCTGGCATATATATATATATATGTGTGTGTGTGTGTGTGTGCGCGTGTGTGTGTGACGTAAAATGATTCATATAAGCTTAGCTATTATAATTGTCTGTGACATATTGTGACATACTGCTCTGAATGACTTAAGATCTTTTTCAAAGTATTTTATTCATTGTTTTGTGTAATATTTC